>JARYGA010019086.1:0-35137 GCA_030545235.1 Helianthus tuberosus
CTAAACATATCAAGTCAATATGCATTACGTGTTCAAAAAAATAATGTTTCTTACGCATTTGTAGATGCTACCTAGTTTAGTTCTTTTTCAACCCGCTCGTCTTTCCGTTTTTTTCTTTGGTTTCGCAACCCTATAAAATAACAACAGTTTGAAAATAGCCAATTATTTAACAGCATAGTTGCAAAGACACAATGAAATCTAAGCAAGTCGGAAAAGTTTATATTATGCATATGACACTTACTTGTGCTTCTACCTATTTAGATGATCAATTATGAAAATACACATGTGTATACCTATCTGAATCACGGAACTAATACCCAAAATAACTTAAAACACAACCCTAAGATAACAATGTTCATAGCAACTTAAAAAAATATACACGTGTGTACACACTTATACCTTCACCACATTATCAATAGTGAAAATACACATGTGTATACTTACCTCAATCATGGAACTAAACCCTAACCCTCTATCGGTCTCGACGGAACATGTTCACTCAACATCAACATAATCGAAACAAATTTTTGCAAAACTTAAACACTAAACAAATTAAATCGGAACCCTAATACACCAGTAGATAAAAAAACAAATAAATACAGATACTAAATACAAGCTCTAGATTGAAGATTCCGGTATTAGGAATGACAGCAAAAAATACTCATTCTAAGATGATATCATTGTACCTTGGTGGCTGGATAACATGTGCAGATTCCGGCGAGCTTAATCGTCGACGACAATTCTTCTTCTTCGTCGCCAGCAGTCCTCTGCTTTCTTATTTTTTGATAATGAAAACGAATGGAAGAGAGAAGAATGATTTTGAAACAAAGTTGAATATAGGAACTGAAAGTGCGTATATTGAGGTAATTTGATATATTCGAGAGATAATGTAAACTACTCAGTTTCCTTTCTTCCCTCTTTTTATGATGTATATGTACAAAATTACCCTTTTCAGTTTAATTAAATATATAAAATTAACCCCATAATTACCATCATGCCATTGAATTAAAATCTCAAGATTATGTAAATCAAGGGTCCAGATCAGTTCACAAGGTTCACTCTCAACCTAGTGTTCACTGTAGAACCCTACCATATTGTTTTGGTCAAAAATCAGACAAGAATAATGTAACCAAATCTTATTTTGTGAGGTGTGATGCTTGAATAAATGAACAAATGTACGAACAATTTGTTAATGAAATGAGCAATAGACACAAGGATTTATACGAGGAAAAAGCCCTTGATCAATGTATGATCTCCGGCACAAAAAACCTCGGATGATGGAAACGACCGATCACCAACTATATTAGACAAATGATGTAACAAATCGGGATGATAACAAGCTTGTTACAAGGATCACTGGTGCGCAAAAAAGTGTGAAATCGCCAATAAGTTGCAGAGAGTTCTCGAGTAGTGTGTGTTTGCTAAACGTTCTATCTAATCAAGCTTGTTATCCCCTTATAAAAATGGAAATAATCTAACAAACAAACAATCCGCAAATCATGCTAGCTTCCCACGACTTCCATAACTGTCATACAAGCCATGCACGTGCAGAATAATGGAGCATATTCTCCTGGAATCTCGGCAAGACCAAGTCCCATTCGTATATTCCTGCAAAACGAATTCAAACATAATGGAAACAATTGTTAGTATAAGGGTCATAATGAGGATCCTGGATCCTTAGTCCTGCTACGTCTTCTGAGGATCCGTAATTCAAAACCGAACTGAGGATCCGTGATCCTGACTGCACTTGAGGATCCGTGATCCTTAGGTTTAGAAAATCCATCCCTAACAATTGCCCCCAAAAAATGAGGAATAAAATACAACTTGATGAGTCATATTTTCGGCCTTATCTCCAAGGAACTAATTATCGCAAATATAGCCGTTATATCCGAACTAGCCGTTCCAAAGCTGACGTCAGCGACATGACTACCTGCAAATTCATCATTATAAATTCTGAGTTAGAGATAAGGATCAAGAGCCATTTAAATTCGAGTATTCCACCCCTTTAAATCTTCATCCGGAGATCAAACAGGTATTCTCTCTTTCCTTCTCTCTAAATCCTTCTACTCCGATCCTTTTTTCGCTCAGCATCCAGGGCGAAAATGGTTCTCCGATCCTCACCTGCTAAGGATCCTAAAAAGGATAGTCCTTTGAAAAGCCAAGGCGTTACCAAAAACCCTTCGCTGGAACTTTTCCGTTACACCGATCCTGAGATTGATCGGATACGCCATTGTTTTCCAGCTGAAGTCGTTTTCAGATCCTTCGAATCTTCAATGAAGAGTGATTGCATTTCCGACACTTGGGTCACCTTTCCAGCCACCCCTTTCTTGATAGGGTTTTCTTACCCTTTTCCTGCCTTCACACAATCCTTCTTCACACTCACAGGCATGTGCTACATATAAGCCATGCCAATGATGTGGAGCGTTCTTTATACCTTAGAGAACATCATCGAGCAGGAGGGTGTAGAAATAGGGATGTCCGAGTTGAGTCAACTATACAACCTTGTTAGCCATGGTTCACATCTTTTCTTGTTCAAGCGTAAACCTAGTCAGCCTCACCCAATCCTCAAAACCACCAAAAACGACACCCACTAGAAGAGCCGTTTCTTCGTTGTGAGGAGGGATTCAATCCCAGACGGGAAGGATCTCCCTAAAAAGTGGATCACCCAGGGTAGGATATGGGATCCTTAGACAAGGATCATAGCAGGACCTTTTTACTTTTAAGGATAACTGATCCTTCTTTCTGTTTTTGCAGCTATCTCACTTTCTCACATCCAATAAACACCTGCAACAAAAGAAAGACTTGCTGCCTTCTGGAGGCTTGTCCCTTCTATTAGAACATTCCAAGCCAAAGCAAAGGATTCACAAGAAGCATCCTCCTGTTCCTTCACAATGTCTAGTAAGTATTCATATCTGTATATAAATAAATATTTAAATGAAAGTAGAATAAGAATACTTATCTGTGTTTTGCATTTGTAGGCGCTGGAAAATCCTCAAGATCAGCCTCTAGGTTCAGTGTCAGTGACCTTGACGCATTTTCTTCCTCCAAGTCCATCAAGAAACAACTTACTGCCAGTCCCAGCATCCCAAATCCTAGGGGTACCAGGACGAAGGGCAAAGGCGGCAAGAAAAGGAAACCTACTGAAGCTCTTGAAGGCCTCCCTCTCATCCAACACCAGTTCGAGGAGTACGTCTCCGAGGTAAGGATCCTGGATCCTCAAATCTGATCTTCCCTTTTTGAGGATAACAGATCCTGACCATGTGCTTGTTTTATGCAGAAATTTGCTGAGATCCAAATGCTCCTGGATAACAATCTTGAAGAGGCTGAGCAAAAGAACCTGGACCTCCAGAAGATCTTCCTAGCTAAGGATAAGACCATCTCCTCCCTTGAGAAGGATCTCACTCTGGTGAAAAAGGAGTTGGTCCTGACCCAAATCATGGCTCAACAGGAGAATGAGGAAGTGATGGAAGGAGCCAAACTCTCTGCTTCAATCGCCATGCTCAAGATCAAGCTTCAAATGGTAAAGGAGGCTGAGGATCCTTCTTTTGATAGGTCTGTCTGGGATCAAGAGGCCTGGAAGCTGAAGCTGGCGGAGCTAGATGATGAGGAGGAGGCTGATGAGGTCCTGGAAATCGAGGCTGGTAGCGGTGAGCTGAAGGATGCGGCGGAGGAAACGGCTGGTGGTGATGCAGCAAAGGTGTGAGCTGCAGAAATGGGCGATGATGTAAATTTCTAGACATGGCCGGAGCCTATTTTTTATGGTTTAATGTTTTTTGGTTGTTGATGTTTTTAAACAATGGTTGGTCTGTACTTTGAACAATAGCTATAGGTTTAAGGATCACTAATCCTTCGAACAATAGGTAGGATGACGGTTGGTGGAGGGATCCTCTGTTTGGGGGGATGAAGCCACTGTTATCCTGCCATCTTTCTATTCCTGCACTACTTAGAACTTATTAACATGGACACCCTTTACCTACCCCAGCGGACGGGCCACGTATTACTGGTAGATGCTTGGGGTAGGTAATTTTGACAACCTTTGAAGGGTTAATCTTTTGATAAATAAATAAAAATTTAATCTTTTGGCTATCCTATGTTGTTCATTCTGTGTATAATTACCTTTCAATTGTTATTGTACAATTTCTTTGAATTTACAAGTTAAGAATGAAAGTATATTAGATCATGTCAAAAAGTTTAGGATATGATCAAGGATCAAATATCCTATAATCGAAAAGTTCAAAAAATCGTATAATTTTAGGATCATATATCCTGTTGTCAAAGAAAAAGGGTAATTCAAATAAATCAACAATAAAGTTAAGGTAAATAAGGATCATACCAGAGAATCCAAGTTAGGATCCTAAATCCTTGATACTTACAATTGATAACCAAAAGACAAACCCTAGTAAAAGGTAGGGATCCAGGATCCTTAACTGTTTAGCTTTGGAAACCTGAAATAGAACATAACTTGGGACTAAGCCAATATAAAAGAAGAGTTAGTAACTGGGGACAAGCCCAACAATCTGGGGACGAGCCCAATAAACTGGGGACAAGCCCAACAAACTAGGGACAAACCCAAAAACTGGGGACAAGCCCAAAGGATCTTGTGTAAACTGGAGTATGGCCCTCACCGGTTACTATCCAAACTTAGTGAGATGAAAATGCCAAAACCTTAGCTAACATGAAAATGTTAGAAACCTTAGGAACGGATGTATGGTACATCTACCATTATACTTAGGATCCTGAATACAGCCAGTACAATGAAATTGTCAGCCCCTAAAGCGGGTACTGGTCCCATTGCCTTTAATTGCACCAGGATCATCGTGCGCTACTGGCGAAGGTAGTAGATACCTTGAACTGGGGACAAGCCCAAAAACTGAGGATAAACCCATAAAAATGGGGACAAGCCCATAAAACTTAGGAGACTTCTGTGGAAACTTGATCCTTTGTCAAGGATGCATCAACTTCTGCAAAACTTAGAACTTAGTGAAGAAAGGATAAAGGATCATGGATCCTTTTCCATGTAATAAAATAAAGTAAAGGATTAAGTAAACTAGAATCAGATCGTTACCAGAGTGAGGATCATATATCCTCTAAGGATCCTTCATGTATATCGGGCATGAAAATGGCCAAGGATCCGTGATCCTTCTTACATGAAGTACTTCTTCAAATGGACAGCATTCCAAGCTCTTAGTAGCAAATCACCTTCCATTGTCAATAAACGATATGCCCCCTTTCCTGCCTCAGCTTCAATAAGATAGGGGCCTTCCCACTTTGGTGCTAACTTTCCATCAGCAGTATTTATGGTATTTTGGAATGCTTTCCTCAACACCATGTCACCAACTTGAAATTTTCTGATCCTGACATTCTTGTTGTAAGCTCCAGCCAATAATATCCTATCCTAAGGATCCTTGAAAACGTGCTCTGCCCCCAGTGTGGTTTCCACAATCTCCTTCATGAAAATCCTTTCGGACTTCTTGAATTTCAGGATCCTCAATGCAACTTAGATATGGACCTGCAAGAGATCGTTTATATAACATGTTATTTAATATTGTAAATTGAGATACCTTGACTTTGAAAGCTCTGGGGGTTTTCTCCTGTAGGAATCTCTCCATGTTGTATATATCTCATGATTGGAAGGATCCAGGATCCTGAATGTGATTGTGCACCATCATTAGGTATGATTTTAGAATCCTCTACTATTTCTATAGTTGTGTGATCCTCAATAGCAGGAGTTAAAATATGGACTAGGAAGTTTAACACATTGGTGATATGTATAGGAATCCTGAATGATGTATAGCAATTCTTGGCTTCTTGTTGGTCACTCTCAATCTTCACCACACCCCATGGACTAGGAAGTTTAACACATTGGTGATATGTAGATGGAACTTCTTTCATGTCATGTATCCATGGCCTGCCAAGGATAACATTGCAACAGGATAAGCAATCTATAACACAAAATTTTTGAAAAGAACTAAGCCCTTCTATATAAATGGGAAGTTTAATGTCCCCCAATGTGTTCTTGGTTTCTCCACTGAATCCCACAAGAATCGATGATCTTGGGATGATTTCTAATTCAGGGATGTTCATCTTCTTGAGGACATCAAATTGAATGATGTTCACTGAGCTTCCTCCATCTATGAGAATCCTGCGAACAAAATGGTTAGATATAAACAAAGTAATAACAAGACCATCATGGTGAGGATCCTGAATATCCACACGATCATCCTCATTGAAGGATATAACTTTCTCTTGTGTAAGGATCGAGGTCCGGACGGGTCTTGTTAGGGATGAATTTTCTAAACCCAAGGATCACGGATCCTCAAGTGCAGCCAGGATCATGGATCCTCGATTCTGTTTGAATTAAGGATCCTCAGAAGACGTTGTAGGTTTAAGGATCCAGGATCCTCATTATTATCCTTATACTAACGGTTGTTTCCACTGTATTTGAACTTGATTTGCAGGAGTATACGAGTAGGACTTGGTCTTGCCGATATTCTTGTGGAATATGCTCCATTATTCTGCACGTGCATAGCTTGTATGACCGTTATGGAAGTCGTGGGTAGCTAGCACAATTTGCGGATTGTTTGTTATTTAGTTTATTTCCATTTTTAAAAGGGGATAACGAGCTTGATAGTGAGAACAATTAACAACACACACACTCTCAAAAACTCTCTGGAACTTATTGGCTATTACACACATTTTGCACACTAGTGACCCTTGTAACAAGCTTGTTATCATCCCGATTTGTAACCTTTACTTGTGTAATATAGTTGGTGATCGGTAGTTTCCATCACCCGGGGTTTTTTATGCCGGAGATCATATATTGATCAAGGGCTTTTTCCTCGTATAAATCTTTGTGTCCCTTGTTCATTTCATTTACAAACTGTTCATACATTCGCTCAATCATTCAAGCATCACACCTCACAAAATAAGATTTGGTTGCATTATCCTAGTCTGATTTTTTACCAAAACAGTTTGGCGCCCACCGTGGGGCAATTGGTGCTTCATTTCTGAGAAATTTTGTTCATTGTGATCATTTTGGTTCATTACCTTCGAGTACATGGCTTCTTCAGCAAAGAACACATCAAGTTCCATGCCGGCAGTCACTTCTTCACAGGGCATCCCACCTTTGCCTCCAGCACCTTTTGGATCCCAGAAGAGTGCTGAAAATGCTACGAAGAAATAGAGCCCCGTTTTCTCAAAACCACCAACTTCTGCTGTTACATGCAGCAGCAGGACAAAACCAATGATAGGATCCTAAGAGAGATTGATGACATCAAGAAATTGAAGAGATCAGCGGAGGATCACTCTCCATTGGTGCCCAGGTCACTGAATTTTGATTCATCAGCCATAATGGCCTAGCACTCCTCAGCATCAGGCTCTCAATACCAATGTGGAATGTCAAATCTACGCTTTGGATCGTTGGCGATGCCTCAGGCTCAAGGATCCTACTTTCAGCCTTATGGATCCTTTCAGCCTCAAGGATCCTCTCAGCCTCAAGGATCCTTCTTCAGTTCTGGAGGATATGTGGGAGCACAGACGGTTCAAGGATCCTCCTCTCAGGTTCAAGGGTCCTCTCAGGTTCAAGGATCCTCCTCTCAGGTTCAGGGATCCTCTCACGTTCAAGGATCCTCCTTTCAGGTTCAAGGATCCTCATCTCAGGTTTACAGATCCATGGATTATCCTCCAAGACCCCCGGTCACTGCATACCAAGGATCCAATATCTTTCAGGATCAAGGATTCTTAAGAAGTGTAGAACCCAGAAATTCAGAGATTCATTTGGGAGATTTCATACCAATGCAGACTATTGCATCATCTGGTCCCTCAATTATACCAGAATCCCGTCAATATGGATTCACATCTGGAATTCCAAACCTGAATCCTCCAGGATGTAACACTGTGAATAATTCTTATACCACTAACCATGGCTTTATGCAGGAAACAGGTATCAACCAAGCTATGGCCAAAGAATTACAAAAGTTGAAGGATATGATATCCAGCGTTCCAGGAGTGGTTAAGCCCATTCCTGAAATTCCAGATGGAAGCCACAAGATATCTCGTTTTACACCACCTATTTGTGATGCAGAGATACCGAAGAGATTTCAAATACCAACCATGAAGCTATATGATGGCTCAACGGATCCAGAAGAACATGTAGCTCAATATAGAGAAAGGATGGAGATCAATCCCATCCAAGAGAGGTTAAAAGAAGCATGTTTATGCAAGGGTTTTGGATCCACATTAACTGGATCAGCTCTTAAATGGCTGCTAAGTCTTCCCCCTTACTCTATTACTTCATTTGCTAATCTAGTTAATCTGTTTAATAGCCAATTCTCATGTAGTAGAAAATTTGAACGTTTAACTAGTGATCTATATAGGGTAACACAAGGTCAAAATGAATCACTTAGAGATTATATCACTAAGTTTAGTAAAGAATCCTTAGATATTCCTAATCTGGATATTGCTACGACTGTAGAAGCCTTCAAAATGGGTTTACTTAGGGATTCATTGTTCTATGATGATCTTGTGATGACCCCTTGTAGGAATCTTGATGAAGTGAGAACCAGGGCCCTTAGCTTCATCCGTTTAGAGGATGATAAAAGGATCCAAGAAAGATTGACAGGATCCTCGAAGCAGGAAAAACAAGGATCCTACTTCAGGAATACCAAGTCCAAATCTTGTAATAAGTCTGACAATCAGAACGTAACTTAGGTGAAAAAGCAAGATGGCCCAGAAAGAGTGATAAGCCAGCTGCAACAAAAGAAAAATCCAAATGGTCTGCATATCATGAGGATTTCGGTTATAACAACCTTAAAGAAAACCGAACCCCAGTCTGTTGAGCAGAAATTGGGGAAAAGCAACTATCTGGACTTGAGATAGTACAAGAAACAACCGACAAGATTATCCAAGTCAAGGAACGACTGAAAGCAGCACGCGATCGACAGAAGAGCTATGCCGATAACCGACGTAAACCATTGGAAATTCAAGTAGGAGATAAATTATTATTGAAGGTCTCTCCTTGGAAAGGAGTAGTAAGATTCATCAAAAGAGGAAAGCTAAGTCCTAGGTATATTGGACCTTTTGAGATTATTAGAAAAATAGGACCTGTAGCCTATCAGCTACAACTTCCAGAGGAAATGGCAGGAATACATGATGTATTTCATGTATCTAATCTCAAGAAATGCTTAGCGGATAAATCGCTAATGGTACCTCTTAAGGATATAGAGGTAAATGAATAACTCAAGTTTGTAGAAAGACCTCTACAGATCGAAGACAGGAAAGTCAAGAACCTCAAGCATAAGAAACTAGTTCTGGTCAAAGTAAAGTGGGACTCTAAAAGAGGACCTGAGTACACATGGGAGCTTGAATCTGAAATGCAAAGAAAATATCCACACTTATTCCAGTAGATCTCGAGGACGAGCTCTAAAACAAGGTGGGGAGGATATAACAACCTTAAAGAAAACCAACACCCTCGAATATTTTCCGACACCCTGATATATTTTAAAATATCCCAATATGTCCCAAAATACACCCCATACATGAAAACGGGCCCCGAATACCCTAAATATTATTAAAAATAATCAAAATTCTGATTTTTGGGTTTGTCGTGGGCCGCGTAGACCTTCTAAGAGTCTTACGCGGGCCGCTAGAGATTGAGAAACGTGGCGAAGCCCGGTGATGACACGTGTCATCATCGTGGCGAGTCTAGTCGCTGATCCGGACGAGCTACGCGTTGACCAGGGTCTGACGCGGGCCGCGTAGACCCTTGTCTACATTTACGCGGGCCGCGTAAAAGTCAGAATCAGGCCCTATATAAGAAGGCCTCGGGATTTCATTTTCCGTCGCTCAAATATTTTCATTCTCAACGAATTCTCTAATAATAGGCATTATACTCGGGTCTAATACCCCTTAAATAGCGAATTTTTGCTCCGTTGTAAGTATCATAACCCCTGGATACATATTAGATATGCTGCCCGATTGATCAAGGGTTCTGTAACGGCTGTCGTGGTTCTGCCCGACGTAGTCGTTGGAATGCCGTCTCGGGGAGAGTGTTACTAATGTTAAAATGGGTTATTATACTAACGCGTGTGCATTTGTGTAAATTTTAGATTGTCACCAGGAAACCCTTACGGAAAATCTAAGACAGCAATGTGAGTTGATCCGCTTTTTGTAAACCTTTTTAATTGTTTTTACAAAACCTCATACGATTAATTACATATTAAACAGTTATTGAGTATTTGTAAGAATACAATTATCATGAGTATGTTGGGGTTTTGTATAAAAAAATTGTTACCACCTGGTCAAGGAGTAACATTTCCACAAGTCGGGTCTGACAGTACCATGGATGTTAATTGTTATAACTTGGAAACAAATGTAATTGCGAGACCGCCCTCAATACTGTACAACGGGTTTTTACTTAAACTTGATTTTTTTAAAACGCGTTTCAGGTAACAAACTGTGAAAGCCAAATAGAAGCCAGCTGGACAGCACTGAAGGCTTGGAAAAGTGGCAATAAAGTTACCTAAAAAATAGATGTTTTTATTAAATAAAATAGGATTTATTCCTATGAAAATGTGTGTACTACGAACTTGGGTTTTATCCCATGTATTTAATATTATTAAAATGTGGTATTTTACTTTGATCAAATATTTCCTAACTACGGTCCTGATAAAAAAATTCCGCTGCCAAATTAGACAATACGCGATACCACCGAAACTGACTCGCGGGCGCCCGTTCCCGGGGAATTAGGGATCGGGGGTTGCGGCAGAAGGTGGTATCAGAGCTAAGTCACTGATTCAGCCACAGAAGTGTTCTGCTGACATCAAAATTCAATCTGTTAGGAAATAAATTACGAGAATACGTGCATAATTGTATTTTATTGTTATGTGTTATTTGACTATTTGTTAGTTTACTGTATGAGCGACCAAGGACCATCTGACGTGTATCGTCAATTGTCTGGTTCGCCTAGAAGCGAAGGCACCTCCTCTTCTCAGCCTGCCTTCTCAGGGTACTCTGCTTATACGGAAGAAGGAATCTTTGTGTTTAAGGCTCAGTCCGAGGAGCCATTTCCTCAGAAAAAGAGGGGATGGTTCAGTCGAGGGGCACACGAACGTAGGAAGCGTATGAAAAAGTTACAAGAACAGAGAGTACTAGCAGCAGCTAAAAGAGAAACCGATGCCTATGCCCATGATATGATAAATAGGGGTATAGCCAACATCCACATTTTAGCAACCACTGCAGCTGACCCCAATCTGGAACAAATAATAGCACCCCAACCACAACTACCAATCCCTGACCAACCCATGGAGATAGAAAACCCTGAAAATCAAGTAGAAATGCATGACTTCAATCCGAAAGAAATACCTAGGGTACCAGCACCAAACCCCCTAGACCCAAATTACGACCCCTGGTGGGACGACAATAGGGACTATATGCAACGTTACCCGGTACATGAAGACATGCCCATGCCAACTCTAGGAGCCTACCCAGGTTTGGATCCTTTAGATCCCTATTACCACGATGAATACATTAGGGAGATTTTAGAAGATCATTACCGATTCCAGGCCCCTACACCCCCATACCAGGAACCCGCACCCCAGATTCCGAACCCAGTCCTAGAACCTGCACCCCAGTGAGTGCAGAAAACGTACAAGAACTTAGGACATTTAGTAAGGAAATTTTAGAGAGTAGTGAACGAATGAGACAGGTGGGAGAGCGACTCGTCTGGAAGTATGACGAGCGCAATATAGATTTTTGGATGAATCCATATCCGTGATGTTATGGAGGAGACGGTAGTAGTAATAATAATAATAAAATAAAAATAAAATAAAATATGTGTGTACGGATGCCTACTATTATTAGTATAATTTTATTTCAGTCGGTATTGTAATTTTTTATTTCAGTACTGGTGTGTAATAGATGCATACTATATGAATAGAGTAAGTCGCAATGATCGACGCTTTTGGCTAAATTGCGTGTCATGTGATTGACTATATTAAATATTATTTTGTGATATTAATACGGGGTAAATGTTTAAAATTCAGATGGCCGATGAAGGAAATCAAGATAATCTGAATAACGATAACCAGAGTAACATTAACTTGGTTAATGAGAATCCGAGCATCAATAACAATGGAAACCAAGTGGATAATAGTGCTATCCAACACATAGTAGCACAAGGAATTATAGATGCAATGCCATTTATTATTCAAACGGTTCAAGAAGCGAATAATAAAAGTAAGCATAGCAGTAAGCGACCAATTGAACCAGAAAACAGCGTGAACAATGGACCCATACTTCAAGTGCCCATTCCCAAAAGAAGAAGAACCATGCCTTATGGTTGTTCTTACAAAGAATTCTGGTCCTGTAAACCAATAGAATTCTTGGGCAATGAAGGACCCATTGCAGCCCTACGCTGGATAGAAAAGACTGAGGCAGTCTTAAAAATAAGCAAGTGTGCTGAAGAAGTAAGATAATGTTTGTTTCTAATATGTTTAAGAACTCAGCCTTAGAATGGTGGAACACTATCCTCCAATCAAGAGGAAGTGATAGGGTATACAATATGGAATGGGAGGAATTTAAAAATATGGTAGAAAGGAAATTCTTCCCTCCCAATGAAAAGGAACATATAGCTAATAAGTTTCTAAACTTAAGAATGACCAGGGTAGATAGTAAGGGTTATACTACTACATTCTTTGAATATGCTAGAATAGTACCAACCCTTGCATCACCTGAACCAGTGTTAATCTCTCGTTACATTTGGGGATTAATCGGGGAGATTAGACATGTAGTCAAGGCAGCTAGACCCCAAACTATAGAAGAAGCTGTAGAACTAGCCAACACCTTGACAGATAAATTAATCCGTACTAGAGAAGAAGACCAGAGGAGAAACCTAACCCAAAGGCTTACCCAAGAATTCCGTTCTGGGAATTTTAACCGTAGAAATATAGGTTCTACCTCTGCCCCATTTTGCAAGGTCTGCAAGAAAAAGCATCCGGGAAAATGCTCCACTCTTTGCAATTTATGCAAGATGCCAGGACACAAGGAAGAGGATTGCAGGAGAAAATCCAGTAATAGAATGTGCTTCAACTGTGGAGAAAAAGGTCATATCAAGCCGAATTGTCTGAAATTGGCTCCAGCTGCGAACAACAAGAACACTAAAAATGCTAGAGCATTCGTTCTTACTGCAGATGAAGCCAAGAGATTCCAGACGTGATAGCCGGTACGTTTTTAGTTAATGATGTTTTTGCTAAAGTATTATTTGACTCTGGTGCGAACCAAACTTTTATTAATACTTCATTTTGCAACCTTCTAAATCAGTCATTAACTAAACTACCACAAGAATGTCTAGTAGAGACAGCTAATGGAGAAACTGTTTGGATTTCTGAAATCTTGCAGGGAGCAAGAATAGAAATTTTAAACCAAAAGTTTATGGCAAACCTTTATCCCATGAATCTGGCAGGATTTGATATTGTACTAGGAATGGATTGGTTAATAGCCAATAAAACCAGTATTTTATGTTATTAAAAGTCAATTCAAGTAAATTCACCAAAGGGTGAAAAGATCACAATTAAAGGTAATAAACCCTCTAGATCCACGAAATTCATCTCTGTGATGAAAACTGCAAGCTATATAAGAAAAGGGTCTATAGTGTATTTGATTTCTATAATCACTAACACTAAAGGAAGAGAACTAAAAAGCATTCCAGTAGTGTCTCAGTTTTCATATGTATTTCCAGAAGAATTACCAGGACTACCGCCAGACAGAGAAGTTGAATTCAGAATTCACCTGCTACCTGGAACCGCACCAATTGCCAAAGCACCTTACCGTTTGGCTCCCGCCGAAATGCAGGAGCTGAAGAAACAGTTAGATGAATTATTAGAAAAGAGATTCATACAGCCAAGCTCATCACCGTGGGGAGCGCCAATTTTATTCGTTAAAAAGAAGGACGGATCAATGCGTATGTGCATTGATTACCGTGAATTAAACAAGCTCATGATTAAGAATCGATACCCATTACCGAGATTCGATGATCTGTTCGATCAACTACAAAGAGCTCGATTTTTCTCTAAAATCGATCTAAGGTCAGGATATCATCAATTAAAGGTACAGGAAGAGGACATTCCTAAAACCGCATTTAGAACAAGATATGGTCATTATGAATTTACTGTTATGCCATTTGGTTTAACCAATGCCCTAGCCGCATTTATGGACATGATGAACCGAATATGTTAGCCATATTTGGATAAATTCATAATTGTCTTCATAGATGATATTCTAATTTACTCTAAGAGTAAGGAGGATCATGCAAAGCATTTGCACGCACTTTTAAGTCTATTAAGAAAAGGAAAAGCTTTATGCTAAATTTTCCAAATGCGAGTTTTGGTTAGAATAGGTACAATTTCTTGGACACTTAGTTAATCATGAAGGAATTCATGTGGATCCAACAAAAATCGAGGCAATTACTAAATGGAAAACACCTAAGTCACCAACCGAGGTTAGAAGTTTCTTAGGATTGGCCGGTTATTATAGAAGGTTTATTCGAGATTTCTCTAGAATAGCCATTCCTTTACCTAAGTTAACCTGTAAATCCATTAAGTTTGAATGGGGACCAAAACAAGAAGAAGCATTTAGAATTCTTAAGCAAAGATTAACCCATACACCTATACTTGTGTTACCAGAAGGAACTGAAGACTTTGTAGTCTATTGTGACGCTTCTAAGTTATGTTATGGATGTGTATTAATGCAACGTCAAAAGTTTATAGCTTATGCATCTAGACAACTTAAGAATCATGAAGAGAATTATTCAACCCATGATCTGGAACTAGGAGCTATAATTTTTGCCCTTAAGATTTGGAGACATTACCTTTATGGTAGTAAATTTACAATATTCACTGATCATAAAAGTTTAAGGTACGTCTTCGGACAAAAGGAATTGAATATGAGACAAAGACGCTGGATGGAAATGCTTAGTGATTATGATTGCGATATCCAGTATCATGAAGGAAAAGCAAATGTAGTTGCTGATGCTTTAAGTCAAAAATATCATGAAAAGCCAAAAAGGGTACGTTCTCTTAAATTAAATCTACAAGTAGATTTAAATGATCAAATTAGAAAAGCACAAGAATCAGTAATCAAGGATGATACTGAGAAACTAAAGGGTATGATTAAGGAATTAGAACAAGGAACAGATGGAATTTGGAGATTCCATAAAAAGAGAATGTGGATACCTAAATTAGGGAACCTACGTCATCGTATATTAGAAGAAGTCCATAAGTCTAAGTATACGATGCATCCTGGAAATGATAAAATGTATCAGGATTTAAGAAAGAATTTTTGGTGGATAGGAATGAAAAAGGACATAGCAACCTATGTTTCTAAATGTTTAACTTGTTCACAAGTTAAAGTTGAACGCCAGAAACCCTCAGGTCTGTTGCAATAACTAGAAATGCCAGTATGGAAATGGGAATTGATAACAATGGATTTTGTTACCAAATTACCCAAAACAAAGAAAAGTAATGATACAACCTGGGTGACTGTAGATAGGCTAACCAAGTCAGCTAATTTCCTACCAATGAAGGAAACTTTCAGTATGGAACAGCTAGCTAAATTATATGTAAATGAAATTGTTTCATTACATGGAATTCCTTTATCAATTGTTTCTGATAGGGATAGCCGTTTTACCTCTCATTTTTGGTCAAGTTTCCAAAAAGCCATGGGAACCAAGTTAAATCTGAGCACAGCTTATCATCCTAAAAGAGGACCTGAGTACACATGGGAGCTTGAATCTGAAATGCAAAGAAAATATCCACACTTATTATAGTAGATCTTGAGGACGAGCTCTAAAACAAGGTGGGGAGGATATAACAACCTTAAAGAAAACCGACACCCTCGAATATTTTCTGACACCCTGATATATTTTAAAATATCCCAATATGTCCCAAAATACACCCCATACATGAAAACGGACCCCGAATACCCTAAATATTATTAAAAATAATCAAAATTCTGATTTTTGGGTTTGTCGCGGGCCGCGTAGACCTTCTAAGAGTCTTACAGGGGCCGCTAGAGATTGAGAAACGTGGCAAAGCCCGGTGATGACACGTGTCATCATCGTGGCGAGTCTAGTCGCTGATCCAGACGAGCTACGCGTTGACCAGGGTTTGACGCGGGCCACGTAGACCCTTGTCTGCATTTACCGGGTCGCGTAAAAGTCAGAATCAGGCCCTATATAAGAAGGCCTCGGGATTTCATTTTTCGTTGCTCAAATCTTTTCATTCTCAACGAATTCTCTAATAATAGGCATTATACTCGGGTCTAATACCCCCTAAATAGCGAAGTTCTGCTCCGTTGTAAGTATCATAACCCCTAGATACGTATTAGATATGCTGCCCGATTGATCTAGGGTTCCGTAACGGCTGTCGTGGTTCTGCCCGACGTAGTCGTTGGAATGTCGTCTCGGGGAGAGTATTACTAATGTTAAAATGGGTTATTATACTAACGCATGTGCATTTGTGTAAATTTTAGATTGTCACCAGGAAACCCTTACGGAAAATCTAAGACAGCAATGTGAGTTGATCCGCTTTTTGTAAACCTTTTTAATTGTTTTTACAAAACCTCATACGATTAATTACATATTAAACAGTTATTGAGTATTTGTAAGAATACAATTATCATGAGTATGTTGGGGTTTTGTTTACAAAATTTGTTACCACCTGGTCAAGGAGTAACATTTCCACAAGTCGGGTCTTACAGTACCATGGATGTTAATTGTTATAACTTGGAAACAAATGTAATTGCGAGACCGCCCTCAATACTATACAATGGGTTTTTACTTAAACTTGATTAAACTGGGATTCACTCACCAGTATTTCCCACTGACAAATGTTTTTAAAACGCGTTTCAGGTAACAAACTGTGAAAGCCAAATAGAAGCCAGCTGGACAGCACTGAAGGCTTGGATAAGTGGCAATAAAGTTACCTAAAAAAAATAGATGTTTTTATTAAATAAAATAGGGTTTATTCCTATGAAAACGTGTGTACTACGAACTTGGGTTTTATCCCATGTATTTAATATTATTAAAATGTGGTATTTTACTCTGATCAAATATTTCCTAACTACGGTCTTGATGAAAAATTCCGCTGCCAAATTAGACAATACGCGATACCACCGAAACTGGCTCGCGGCCGCCCGTTCCCGGGGAATTATGGATCGGGGGTTGCGACATCGGTCATCTCACTGAAGAATGTATTGCACTCAGAAAAGAGATTGGTTACTTGTTAAGCAAAGGGCATTTGAAGGAGCTGTTGGGGAGAAAAAAGTCAAGGATCCAGGATCCTGAAAAAGTTCCAGAAAGAGCTCCTGCCCCTCCTGCTGATGCACGAATTATAAACTTCATATCCGGTGGATCAGACATATGTGGCACTTCCTTTTCAGCAGCTAAGAGGCATGCCAAGGAGACCAAGATGGATAATGGGGATAGACCCATTCAAACCTCTCATGATGGTCTTGTCATTACTTTGTTTATATCTAATCATTTTGTTCGCATGATCTTAATAGATGGAGGAAGCTCAGTCAACATCATTTAACTTGATGTCCTCAAAAAGATGAATATTCATGAATCAGAAATCATCCCAAGATCCTCAGTTCTTGTGGGGTTCAGTGGAGAAACTAAGAATACATTGGGGGACATTAAGCTTCCCATTTACAGAGAGGGACTTAATTCTTTTCAAAAAATTTGTGTTATAGATTGCTTATCCTGTTGCAATGTTATCCTTGGCAGGCCATAGATACATGACATGAAAGCAGTTGCATCTACATATCATCAGTGTGTCAAGCTTCCTAGTCCATGGGGGGGTGGTGAAGATTGAGAGTGACCAACAAGAAGCAAAGAATTGCTACACCTCATCGATGAAGCCAGCCTCAAGACCAAGGGAGCAATAGCAATTAAAGCATCCTCCAAGAGATGTCCTAAAGGCAAGAGAACAAGATGTGAAGGGTATTCTTATGGATCCTCAGGATCCTGAATCCAAGGTCTTCATAGGATCCGGGATCCTCAATGATATCGAACAGGATTTAGTGTCCTTCCTCAAGAGGAGAAAACTACCTTTGCCTGGAAGCACGAAGACATGACAGGTATCTCTAAAGATATAATTACTCATAAGCTTGGCATTTTTGTGTTATAGATTGCTTATCCTGTTGCAATGTTATCCTTAGCAGGCCATAGATACATGACATGAAAGCAGTTGCATCTACATATCATCAGTGTGTCAAGCTTCCTAGTCCATGGGGGGTGGTGAAGATTGAGAGTGACCAACAAGAAGCAAAGAATTGCTACACCTCATCGATGAAGCCAGCCTCAAGACCAAGGGAGCAATAGCAATTAAAGCATCCTCCAAGAGATGTCCTAAAGGCAAGAGAACAAGATGTGAAGGATATTCTTATGGATCCTCAGGATCCTGAATCCAAGGTCTTCATAGGATCCGGGATCCTCAATGATATTGAACAGGATTTAGTGTCCTTCCTCAAGAGGAGAAAACTACCTTTGCCTGGAAGCACGAAGACATGACAGGTATCTCTAAAGATATAATTACTCATAAGCTTGGCATTGACAGGTCATTCAAACCCATTCATCAAAAGAGGAGAAATTTTGCACCTGAGAGGAATGCCATTATCCAGGAGGAGGTAGACAAGCTGCTCCGAGCAGGTGCTACTTATCAAAGGCTAGTCAATATGATGTTTAAGGAGCAAATTGGACACACTATGGAAGTCTATATTGATGACATGGTGGTTAAGTCCAAAAGAGCTGAGGATCACCTTAGAGACTTGGAGGAAGCATTCAATATCCTTGATAAATTCAACATGAAATTGAATCCCTCCAAGTGTCATTTTGGTGTTAAAGCAGGAAAGATCCTAGGTTACATGGTAACAAAAAGAGGCATCGAGGCTAGTCCGGAGCAAATCAAGGCAATTGTGAATATCAAGTCTCCAGCCAATGCTAAGGATGTGCAAAGGTTGATAGGAAGGATCGCAGCCTTGAACAGGTTCATATCAAATTCATCAGAAAAGTGCAAAGAATTCTATGACATTCTGAGAAAGAACAAGAAATTTGAGTGGACTGAAAAGCATGAGAATGCTCTCAAAGCCCTTAAGGATTATCTATCCTCAGCTCCTGCCTTGATGAAACCAGAAAAAGGGGATATATTATCCTTATATCTAGCAGTCTCTTCTAAAGCGGTAAGTGCAGTACTGGTTAAGGATCACGAAGGTACACAACATCCTGTATATTATGTAAGTAAGAGTTTGCTTGATGCTGAATCCAGGTATTCACATTTAGAAAAACTTATCCTTGCTTTGATTATGACATCTACTAAACTACATCATTATTTTGAAACTCATGCTATCATTGTTAAGACTAACTTTCCAATTAAGAATGTGCTCAGGAAACCTGAGATGTCAGGAAGGATGGCTCAATGGGCAGTGAAGCGTAGTGCTTATGATATAAGATATGAACCAAGGACTGCCATTAAATCCCAATCCTTAGCTGACTTTGTGGCAGATTTCAGTAGTGACTTACAAAGGGAAGCTGAGTTAGAAGTTCAGCAGCTTGAAGAGACTAAGGATCCTTGTATACTCTTCACAGATGGAGCCTCTAATGTCAAGGGAACTGGACTAGGAATACTACTAAAATCGCCACAA
This sequence comes from Helianthus tuberosus, assembly GCA_030545235.1. Taxonomy (NCBI): domain Eukaryota; kingdom Viridiplantae; phylum Streptophyta; class Magnoliopsida; order Asterales; family Asteraceae; genus Helianthus; species Helianthus tuberosus. Next base: position 19,696 of record JARYGA010019086.1, read on the forward strand.
GGGGACATAATACCCCACTCAATAGCTTGTGAGTTTCAAACTACTAATAATGAGGCTGAATATGAAGCCTTGATAGCTGGTTTGCAAATTGTTAAGCACATGAGGATCAGGTATCTTGAGGTACACGTAGATTCATTGTTAATTACTAATCACTTTAATGGATCCTACGATGTTAAAGGTGAAAGACTAATCAAATACCTAGAGATAGTCAAGGAATTGGCACTCTCTTTTGTTTCCTTTAGTTTGACACAGGTACCTAGGGAAGAGAATGCGGAAGCTGATGCATTGGCCAATCTGGGATCATCATTGAAGATTCCAGAGGATATTAAGATTCCTATCATCCATATTTTGGCTCCTGCTATTGTGGATCACATAGTTATGGAGACAGGAGAGGATGCTGCAATCATACCTAGTAATGATACACAATCTCATTCAGGATCATGGATCCTCCCAATCATGAGATATATACAACATGGAGAGATTCCTACAGGAGAAAATCCCAGAGCTTTCAAAGTCAAGGTATCTCAATTTACAATATTAAATAACATGTTATATAAACGATCTCTTGCAGGACCATATCTAAGGTGCATTGAGAACCCTGAAGTTCAAGAAGTCCTAAAGGATTTTCATGAAGGAGATTGTGGAAACCACACTGGGGGCAGGGCATTGTTCTCAAGGATCCTTAGGACAGGATACTATTGGCTTACTATGAAGAAGGATGCTGTGGATTATGCCAAGAAATGTGATGCTTGTCAGAGACATAGCAATATCCTTCATCAGCCAGCAGAGCTCCTGCATCCTATATCCTCTTCTTGGCCATTTATAAGATGGGGGATGGATATAGTTGGTAAACTTCCCAAAGCACCAGGAGGAAAAGTGTTCATGCTTGGCATGACTGATTATTTTTCCAAGTGGATAGAAGCTGAAGCCTTTGCTCAAGTCAGAGAAAAAGAAGTAATATCCTTTATTAAAAGAAACATTATTACCAGATTTGGTATTCCTTCTGAAATTGTTTGTGATAATGGATCCCAATTTATCGGAAGGTTCAACATACGTTGTCTTAACCGGGTCCGCACTAGAGAGCCCCCTCGCACAATAGATCCCTCATTTAAACCCCTCATGACTCAGACTCGAATTTGAGACCTGAAGGGGAAAACTCACCCGAACCCACCATAAGTGGAATTTAAATATCCTTGGCCACCACTAGAGCACTAGTGATGTTGTATGATTGTATCTATTAACCTTTGAACGTCTGGTGTTGGACTTTGAAGGATAGTTAAAAAGTGTTTGGTTCAACGTGAATACAATTAGATTTTATAATTATAGATGCACACTTCACACCTAACACGAATACTTAAGTTAATTTGAAGGATAAATAAAGAGCTTTGCTTGCCGTATCATCTTGTATGATTATTATTAGATTATTAATTCGATGATTATATATGCACACCTAACATAACTATACAACTTTGAACGTTAGATATAAGGCTTTGTTTCGGGTTATGAATTCATTATCTACATCTCTTGGAGCAAAGTAATATTGTGTGGAATTTCGCCGTTAACTCAACAATGACACAATAGAGGTTAATTATCCATAATTAAAGATTGCTACAATTAGCATACATTAATGTGTTCTTGGTTCTTTGTTGTCATGGTTTTTTGATCGGTTTAATTTTAGTTCAACACTTTGTTCTAGAAAACTTAAAGATAGTTATGGGTCCTTTAAAATGACAACCTACTCATCTCAAAGACATTTTTGGTCAGAATGGATCCAGTTTAAAAGGTTCAAGTGTTGGCCCTGTTCTATCTATCATAGAATCTTACCGTTCAAAAAAAAAAGTTATAGGTCCTTTAATGATGGTGTAGAAGATTGTTTGTCAAATGACTAGATGTTAAGATATAGTCTTTTTGCAAGCACCACCAGCCAACATACCTTTTTAAAGAAAAGAAAAAAACAAAATGATCAAGATGATATACTTTGTTGAGATTAATTCTAAATTGATATGATCTTAAGACACTCTAGTGAGATTTGCCAAGGCAATTTGAAATTCCTCAAATAGAAATAGGACCAATGTTTGGAACGGCTAACACACGCCCTTTAATCTTACGACTAATTATGTACCAATTGCACTATGAGACTCAAATCCTCACTCATAGGAAGTGACATTACTTTATACACCTTGGTAACACCCGTTATATACATAGTTAAGTATGTTTGACCACAAATGAATAAGTCAACTATTTTCATGGTTGCAAAAGTCGCTAGGCGCTCCCTAGTCGGTAGACCGGGGAGTTGAGAGTACTCGGTATAGGCGGAGAGTACTCGGGGAGTACTCGGACATGTTAAATTATAAAGAAATTACTTTTTGGAGATTAAATATATGTCAAATAACCAAAATCTACTAATATTTATAACAAAATACGTGAAAATGATATTCATTCTTTAATATGATAGGCATAGAAATTATGTTTTATTATTATTTAAGTCAAACTAGGCCCGAGTTGACCTACTAGATCCAATTCTGGCCGAGGTTGACCGCTTTTGACCGACTCCGAGTAATTAGGCGGAGTCGAAGAAAGTCGGCTCGGCAGCCTACCTTGTAGCGACTACTCGGGGATTACTCGGCCTTAGAAACCTTGTTTTACAACCATGACTATTTTAATACAGACATATGAGATGGTTCTGCACAAAACACTAAATATTGTTAGAAGACGTGGAACAAAATGAAACATTAGCTATCTCAGTCTTAAAGATATTTGTGAAAAAAGAAAACGATAGAAATGCGATGTTTATTCGTCTTTCCTATAATTCAAATAAAACAAATTTTGTTTTACTAGTTGGATAGGAGTTTGTGAAAATGTATAAGGACTTGGGGGGTTTATCTTAGAAGCTTTAGCTTTTATAGTTCTTTTCCGGGTGAGTTTTTAAACCAAATATTCTTTTCTCTTTTTTTTTCATTTTTTTGCGTAGAAATGTATGCTTTTATGACTATTATATCTTGATAGGTCTTTGGATTTGCGTAGATGCGTGCAAATGTATGCTTTTATGACTATCATATCTTGATAGGTCTTTGGAGTCGTGGGTCTCGCAGGAAGCAACATATCTATCCCCTAGGATAGAGGTAAGGTGTGCCTACATTTCACCCTTTCCAGACCCTACCAATAACTTCTTAGCTATAGGTGGGATAAGTTAGGCAAGGTTGTTGTATTGTTTTTTTAAGTTTTCTAGTTAGTTGCATGAGCGTGTGTCTATATGTGTCACAAACTCAACACATCTCACTTAAATAGTAATAAATAGAAACACAAGTCATTTGTAACTTTGTTAACTAAAATTAGAAATGTAAGAAAACCTAAAACGTAAAAATAAACGTCTAACAAATGAAGCTAAATTTTAAAGAATTCTTTATAAAGACGTTAAGATGAACACACACTAATAGAGCGACAGCGACCCAACCTTCTAATATCATGTGCCTAGGCTGGCATGCTTGGTTTATAGGCTACATACTTGTTCATTTTTACCACTTGTACCCTCTTTACGTCAAATCATTAATATTTCTATTTTCACACTAAAAACACATTTTAATTTTATGTTTAATCTTATGTGTAAAAGCTAAACAACTCGGATACCCGAAGGAAGCCACAAGAGGTTTAGAAAAAAAGGTAATCTTCTTTGAGTTTCAGATTCTAGGTGTTAGGATCGGAGGCTCTCATGATTGTGCTTGTTTGTTGGATTTGAACAAATCAAATAGATATGAACAGTTTTAAGTGCAGCGGAAATAAATAACCAACTTTGTAAACACAATTAATAGGAGAAGATAGTTTGATAAACAATTGCTTTTCATAGAGTCGAATGATTTACAATTCAAAGCAAAATATTACAGTGAAAGCTTACAAACTAAACTCCCCCTCAGCCTGATGCCTCAAGGTTGGTTGCACAAGATGAAAGGATTAGACATGAGGAGAAGAACCCGCTCAGTCAATCAAATGTAACAGTACAGGATACTGTTACATTTATAGGCAAACCAAACCACTGGGGTATCTCAGCTGACGTCACCATGAAAGCGACGTCTAACAGCCTAACAACCTGTATCTACTGTCCTTTTACAAATATTGTTATACCTAACCACTGACTATACATAAGACAGATAATTCACTAAACAGCTGCTCTCTCTTTATATCAGTGCTTTCCTCAAGGTTGATCAGTCCTTGATTGGGCAGAGCTTTGTCATCAGCAGTTTGTACCAGCAGTGCTTAGTGTCCAGAAGTCTTCAAAGCTTCATCAGTAGTTATGCAGAGCAGCAGCAGTTGTATCTAGTCAGTGGACGCAAGACCATCAGTTGTTATAAATTACTTTCAAGGGGGAAGAATAATGTAAACTTCTGCTTATTTTGAATCCACTGTTGTGACCTGGTTTTGGCTTTACATTATTTGTTCCTCTGGTAGGGTTCAATCCCAATAATCTCCCCCTGGAACAGATAATGCCAAAACCTGTCATTATTCTGGATCTTTATTACTCATCAAAAGTTCCCTTGCTTTTCTTTTAAATTCTTCTTCAAATTCCTTAGAACTTGTGTCATCTTCATCCCGGCACAGTGTAAGTTCAAGGAGATCCTGCAAATCTTGAACACTAAGGCCTAGTGCTTCTTTCCTTGATATATACTTCACCTCTCCATTGGATCTGACCAGAGTCAATACGTGGGTCTTTTGATCAGAGAGCCACTTTAGTACTTTTAAACCCAATGGATTTCTTGGGAGAGATTTATTTGATGATGAGCTTTGAGATATTGGCCTTGAGAAGACTTGCAGACTTTCAGACATTCTTTTGAAAGCCATTTCTATGACATCATTTGCTGCAGCTATATCTTCTGCAGTTTCTCTTTCAATCAGCTCCTGCCTTTCAATGTCTGTCATGTCTGTTGAAGTGTTTAGTGATGCAGGTTTGGTTAACATCCCTTTAAAAAGGTTTTGAAGTTTTTCTGAGCTTTCTTCTTTTAGACCCATTTTCATGATGGATTCTGTGAAGTACTCAACCTCCTTTTCTTTCACCTCTTCACTGGTCAACTGTTCTTTTTCCTCTTGATTTGTCACAAAAGTAAATCGGAACAGTGTTGAGGTTTTCTATCTGCTGTTCAAGCTTCATTCTTTGTTCATGCTTCTTTGAGGTGCTTGAAACAGTTATCTTTCTTTTCTTTAGCCTTTCATAGGCTTCATCAGTCTGCTGTTTTGACCATTTTGATATGGCTTCAGCAGTATCCATTTTTGCATCCACCCGCTCCTTTTTCTTTCTCTTATACTCAGCAGTTAGGTCAGCGATGAGCTTTTTGAATTTTCTCCAATTTGGAGCATTCTTCTTCTTTGTAGGATCATTCTTGATTTTCTCAATCCTTTCTGCCTCATGCTTTAGAGCGACTATTGGCCATTCTTCGAACTGTTGTTCTTCAGCAGGATAGAATTTCTCTTTCATGATGTAGGCTAGATATTGTTTTCTTAACTTTTTCCTTTGTTCAGCCTTTTCTTTGTTTAGGTCTTGTGCAAACTCTTCTATCTGCTTTACTTTTGTGAAGTAGAACTCCAGTCTTTTAGCAATGCCATCTTTGCTTAAACGTTCACGTTCACTCTCAACTTTAGCTCTTAGTTTAGCTTGCCTTGCCTTGATTTTGAGGTAGTCATCCATATCATCTGGTGGCATGTAGCCTATGAGTGAGGAGAATCTTCTTTTTGAAGGATCTTCTTCTGTATAGAATTGCCTCATCTCATTTTTGATAGCTTCAAGTTCCAGTGGATGTTGTGCAGCATTAGGATCATGTATACCCTCATCGGCAGGGATTGGCTTTCTTTTTCTGTTGAAGAGCTTTGGTTGTGATGTAGGAAAGGTGAGAGCAGTGGTGGATGACTGACAAACAGCTGTTGAAACAACTGGTTTCTCAACATATGTTGTCGTTACAACTGCTGATATGTCAGCAGTTGTCTTCTGCTTTTGAGCAGGGGATGGAAGTGGTGAGGTAGTTTTTGATGATGGTGAGTCATCATCAGGAATGAAAACCCTTCTCCTTTTTAATGTAGGAGAGGCTGATGATGTTTTGGGTGGATCAGTGGTTTAAGAGTGAGTGGCAGTGGTTGGTGATTGACTGACAATGGTTGAAACAACTGGTGTTTCAATCACTGTTGTCATTACAGCAGATGTTGTAACATCTGCTGTCTTCTGCTTTATGGCAGGAGGCAGTGGTGGTGACATGATTGTAGATGATGATGGTGGAGCAGTAGTTGTAGTGGTGTGTGGTAGAGTGGTGTGTGTTGATGACATGGCAGCTGTTTGGCTACTGACATCAATTTTTGTAACTACTGATGTATCAGCTGTTTGATTAACAGGTTTTGAGACCTGCTTTTCTTTTTCTTTTTCTTTTTCCGGCTCAATGTAAAGGCCATGTTCTATTCCCATCTTATTCATTTTTCTCAACAGCTTGATATTCTCCCCCTTTTTGGCATTATCTGAAGGGGGGTTATCAAGAAATGATAGGGAAGAAGGAGCTTTGCCAGAGGCACTTTGAATGCTAGCCTTTATAGCCTTGATGTCTGCTTGTGTGTCTTTAAACCTTGATTCCACCATGTTGGTCAGCATTTGTACATGAATAGCATGTTTTTGATCAGCCATCTGTTGCTGTTTTTCAAGCATGGGTTTAAAAATATTCCAAAGCTCATTTTCAGCAAATGCATGTTGTGCAGGTGCTTGAGCAGGAACAGCAGTGGCTTGTGCTTTCTGAGCTTTTAAAATCTCTTGCACCATCTCCTTTATTTCAGAAACTGATTCTTCTAGTTTTTCAACTCTGCCCGTCAATTCCCGATATTTTGAATCATCACCTACTTTAGTAGGATCATCTGAATCCCCACCAGCAGTGGTTATATCAATGTGTGACTTAGGAACAGAGTCCCAAAAATCACCCATTGATGCCCCTTGTTCTTGGTACTGGGGACTTCTTTCTTCAGCACTCGATAAACCTTTGATGGTACCAGTGGTTAGATCCAACTCACTGGTGGTTACCGAAGTTGCCATGGAAGAAATTGCCTTCAAGGGAGTCTTACTTATGAAAGAATTGTCCAACTGAGGATCTGTTGATCCACCAGTCGTAGTTGCTGCTCCACTTGAACTACCACCGAGAGTTACTTGTAACTCAGGGGGTGTAACCTCCTCAATTGTTGCTGGGATAGCAGGAGTAGTAGCATCAGACCCAGTCACCTGTGGGGGTATACTCTTAGTGACAGGTGATAGAGAGGAACTGGTTTGTGTCTGAGCTATAGCAGCTGCATGCAACAAAGGTAGCATGGATTGTGGCATTATTATTGGTGAGGGGATGGGAGTTGAAAGAGACATGTCCTTGGGATCAGGACTGAGGAAGATGGATCCGAGTGGATTCAGAGCTTCATATTGTGGTGTCCCTGTGCTTACAACCTGATCCATTTGTGAAGATGCAGGAGGAGTTTTAGGCATGGGTTGAGATCTTTCTTCCAACTGCTGTGAGGAAGTAGCAGCAGTGGTTTGTGGTGACTTTTGTGTTGTCACTGGTAGTTGCTCTGGGATCTCATCTTCCAGAGTTGCCTTTGTTTTGGGTTTGGTGGGTTTTCTGGATGTTTTTCTTTTGGTCTTTTTGGTTATGTCAGGTGTGGGTTTCAAAGCAGTGGTTGTGCTGCTATGATCACCTGGAGCAGTGGGCTCAGCAGCTGATACCTGAGGAGCAGTTGTAACCGCTAAAATCTGCTCAGGTACCCATGCTTTTGTTTTTATTGGTGCCAACATTCTAGTGAATGTTTCAGGTGTCAAGCTTTTTATTTGAAAATAGACACATTGTTTTAGCAAATTTTCATTTTTCTTATCAAATTTTTGTAAAAAATAATAACTCAAAAATCTTGGAAACAACAAAAATGCTTTACTTTCAACGTTTTTCACCATGTCATTGAAAATCTCCTGGGAGTAGTTGTAGTCCTTATTATTCAAAATAGCGTAACCCAGGCATTGAATTTTCAATGGTATTTCGTTAAAAGATGTTGTTTTATTCGAAGCACACATCAGAAGTGTGTGAAATAAAAATCTGGGTGCAGATGGAAAATAACCCTTTTGTAGGGTATCTACCTTTGACTGTTCTGCATAGCCCCTTTTCAGAAAATCAGCTTTTAACTCGTTTTTGTCAAAGGAAGCTTTACCTTTCTGATCATCGAGTTTGAAGATTTCTGATAGTGATTGCGGAGTGATTTGAATCGCCGTACCCTGTATCGAGGAGTTAATGGCTACAACTTTATCATCTTGTTTTTCAAGCGTAGCATTTTTCCAGAACTCTCTCTGGGTTTGCAGATATATGGGGGCGTCTACTGTCAACAAAGTTTTGTACTTTGATGTAGATATGGTGTCGAGAATGGAATCGAAGGTATGGTTGTTTGTGGGTTTTGTGAGTAAACCCAAATAGTTGTGAGATTGTTTGTATGGTATCTCGATGGGTTCTTCGGCCGTTTGAGCGACCTCTTTGGAAGGTGATGGTGATTTAGGTTTTGATTTTGATTTTGACTTTGATTTTGTCATTTTTGCGGAGAAGAACGAAGAAGGATTTTGGAGATTTTGAGAAGAAGGGTTGGAAACTGCTATGAGAAGAGAATTTTGGAATTCAATTCGACAGTGTAAAACCCTGTTTGGGGTTTAGGGCAGGGTTTTATTAAGGGAGAAAAAATGATCGCTGATGTGGCAGCGGTTATTACGATCTGAGGGCTAAAAACTGACCACGTGTCAAACACTGATGAAATGGATGAAGTATGGAGAACAGTTGTTTTAAGGGCCACTGACGTATCAAGCATCAGTGGTTACAACGGTAAAAATTGTGGACAGTGGATGATTTTTACTATCAGTGGATAGCATATCAGTGGATAAGACACTGATTTTGAACATCAGTGCTTTTTAAGAAAATGAGGGATCAGTGGTTAACTTTCAGCAGTGGACAGTGTTTAGAGATCAGATGTTGGAACAAAACAGTGGTTAGGGTAAATGGTACAGATCTGAAGGACAAGTATTCCAGCAACAGTTTTGAGAATTTTCATTCAAGGTTTTGCCACATGTCAATTTTGAAAGACAGTGGTTTGGTACCCCAGATGATGAAAACTTTTTGCTAAGGCAACTCATTTTCGTTTAATATTCAATTAAAACATGAGTACCCTAGTAATTCAAGCACAGTTTGCAATCAACCTTTGATAAAAATTTTAGGGCAAAACTGAGTATGACATGATCTTGGCAAATGTACCATTTCCTTTTGACCTATTTATGAGCACAATAGTACCACCAAAAATAAGGTATTACATCCTGACAGGAACTGAAACTATTGCCAACAAAAACAAGCAAAAGTTCCAAATATATTATTCCAAAAAAAAATGAACAATATATCCTGATTATTCAAGAAAATCCTTTGAACAAAAAAAAATGGTTAAAGGATTTTCTGAGAATAGCATCAAAAAGGATTTGGTATAATTTTAATAAAGTACATAATCACATCATTCTCAAGTTATTGAAAATGGTCAGTGTTTTGACTGCAGTGGTAGAATACTTTGAAAACATTTTGACCACTGTTTGGTACCATTTTCTTTGTTAGTTGATTGCAAACATGAGGACACATGTATCAGTCCTTTTGTAAGCTCAATCATTGAGAATACTAATGTCACCTGAACTTTTTGAACCAATGAATACAAACAGTTGCTTAATGACCATTCTTACCCCAAGCTTTGACTCTTAAGTGTTTTAAGTTTATACCATTTTTCTTCTGAATTTCAAAAGTTTTGAGATAAACAAACTTTCAGAGTTTTTGTGAATATTAGTCCAAAATCATTTTGCAGTAATGTTTTGAGAGATTTGGTCATGTTTGCACAACTTTTTCAACCAATCTCACACTACATATGATACGGACTATGTTGACCCCTGTTTTTCTTAATGTATTTAGACAAAGTTGATTGGTTCCTTTTGAGGATCTCAACCTATTTTCAACACATAAGATCAAATGACTAAAGTTTTAATTTCCCTTTTTTTTTTGTTAGCAAAACATCAATGTTTTTATGAACATAGGTTTTGTTAATCTGAGGTTCATACTTTAGTATTTAATGAAAACATCACATATTACACATCAACAGTTGAAATCAATTTAGAAAATGAGAAATAACCCCATAGTTTAGCAGATATTGTTTTCAGATCTGGAAACCATGAGTGTCTTGTGCATGAAATCACTTGTTGTGTGAAATTTGTGTGTCATATGACATCTCGGTTGATATACAGAGTTTTTGAATAACCATTTTGATCATGATTTACTCATTACTCTGTTTTTCAACTGAATACAACCAACCTTAGTATCAATGAATTTTGAGCTGAACTGTTATGTCAAATTGATTTGTTAGATCGAATTTGACTGTCCAGGCTCTGATACCAATTGTTAGGATCGGAGGCTCTCATGATTGTGCTTGTTTGTTGGATTTGAACAAATCAAATAGATATGAACAGTTTTAAGTGCAGCGGAAATGAATAACCAACTTTGTAAACACAATTAATAGGAGAAGATAGTTTGATAAACAATTGCTTTTCATAGAGTCGAATGATTTACAATTCAAAGCAAAAGATTACAGTGAAAGCTTACAAACTAAACTCCCCCTCAGCCTGATGCCTCAAGGTTGGTTGCACAAGATGAAAGGATTAGACATGAGGAGAAGAACCCGTTCAGTCAATCAAATGTAACAGTACAGGATACTGTTACATTTATAGGCAAACCAAACCACTGGGGTATCTCAGCTGACGTCACCATGAAAGCGACGTCTAACAGCCTAACAACCTGTATCTACTGTCCTTTTACAAATACTGTTATACCTAACCACTGACTATACATAAGACAGATAATTCACTAAACAGCTGCTCTCTCTTTACATCAGTGCTTTCCTCAAGGTTGATCAGTCCTTGATTGGGCAGAGCTTTGTCATCAGCAGTTTGTACCAGCAGTGCTTAGTGTCCAGAAGTCTTCAAAGCTTCATCAGTAGTTATGCAGAGCAGCAGCAGTTGTATCTATTCAGTGGACGCAAGACCATCAGTTGTTATAAATTACTTTCAAGGGGGAAGAATAATGTAAACTTCTGCTTATTTTGAATCCACTGTTGTGACCTGGTTTTGGCTTTACATTATCTGTTCCTCTGGTAGGGTTCAATCCCAACACTAGGTTTACACAAAACTCAATTTCGTTAATTAATTGGATACCACATAGCCATGGTGCTGAAAATTCCGTTAGTTTAAGTGGTAATAAAAAACAGGTCTTTGCCATCCTATTCAGTTACCCTATTTACTAGTTTGAGTCAACCTACTCTATGTCACCCAACAAAATACAAGGTTTTGTCATCAACCGAACAAGTTGTAAAACAAGGATTACTAACACATGCAAATAGTTAAAAAAAAAAACAACACATCAAATTGTTTAAACAACATTGTTAATGTCAAAAACAAATCTAAACATGAACAAAACTAGGATAAATGTTAAACCCTACGAACGGTTACCACGAATTCCCCTTTGCTTCTAATTTCAGCCCAATAAAAATCAATAGAACAACCCAATTGGTCTTTTAATTCCATTAATTGTGATGACTGAAGTCCATAAATACTCTTTCTTTTTGACTTTATCGTTTCCTACCTGTATCTCAATTAACAAGCCATTTGGTTTTCAAAACCAATTTAATTCTTTTTGACATTGTCGTTTCCAACCTGCATCTCAATTAACAAGCCACTTAGTTTTCAAAACCAATTTAATTGCATTTATGTTTTTTTTTTCTTTTTTTGAACGGTGAGAATCTTTACAGTTGAGAGAGATATCACACCCTCCCAAACTGAGGGCACTAACCTCACTTTGGCCAGACTATGTTGTCTTAACCGGGCCTTTGCTGACGTCAGAGTTCTGCTAACAGCGTTACTTGAGAAACCATTTATGTTTTTTTCTAATATTACCTACGACACTTTCTTTTTATTCTTTCAACACACATTAATAAAAAATTTATTCAAACTCAATTTCATTTACTTCGTGTATTAATAACTCGCTTAGTATGATTTTTCTTAAAGCCTACATCGACCAAAGTATTATCTTTTATAATAGGGGGAGACTATTTGCACACTTGGTGTGTAGATAGTCAGCCAAAAAAGGGTTTTTTTGTCCTATATGCACACCATCCAATGTCGAGCTGTGGCCAAAGCGTGACGTTTTGGTCCGGTCAACCAGACAAAGACTGACGGGTGTCTGACGGGTCTGTTGACCGACCAAAACGACAAGGTTTGGCCGCGTTTTGGTCCTGTCAACCAGACACCCGGTCAGTCTTTTGTCTGGTTGACAGGACCAAAACGCGGCCAAAGCTCGGCGTTTTGATCCAGCCAACAGACCCGTCAGTCTTTTGTCTGGTTGACCAGACCAAAACGCCGCGCTTTGACCACAACTCGACACTGCAGGGTGTGCATATAGGACAAAAAATCTATTTTTGGTGTGCATATAGGCATTTGGGTGTGCCAATAGGTACACCCATATAATAATATCAATGCATTTTTATTATAATTAATATAAACAAAAGTGTACCTAAAATTGTCCTACTCATCTTGTATTTTAACTGCGGTTGGAGAAAAGATTTGACGGCTCACTCTGCAAATTGAGTTACTGTTATCATAAACAATTATTCGTCGCAGTTTTTGTCAGAAATGTGTGTGAGCCCAATTAGTTTGCACCCAATTTGGGTGACCCAAACATGTTCAATTAATGTAGTGTATTCAAGTTAGTGAAAAGATTGAGGCCTTATATGAAAATCACTAAACCTCAAATCTTAGTCAAACATCTACATTCGCAGTTCAATTTGCACAATCCAATCAATTAATGTGGGGTGTGACTGTGTCGAGTTTTTTTGTGTCTAACGGGGGTGGTGATTATCTAAAACGTGACTTGATTTCTGTTTTTGGTACCTTAAAGTTTCCAATTTAAAAGATATAAATTGTTCGGTGTTTGGTTTGTAAAAGGCGTCCAGGTTCAATATGATAAAGGAAACACGTAATGGGATTCTATCCCGATAATTCAACGTGTTGCCATATTCCATGGTTGGAAGTTTTGGGCGGCAACTTGTTTCTTTTAAAACCACAGTCAAGTTATAAAAATCTTAAGGTGTGGGCTAATTTCAGATTTAAGGCTGGTAGTGGAGTGCTTAAGTGTTTGTTTGTCTATCAGTGAGACCCGGGTTCAAATCCCTGGTCCACCGTTGTATTCTTCTTTTTAAATTTAAAGTTTTTAAATGTTACAAATTAACCCCTTTAATTATATTAACTGGACTAACTTAGTTATCAACTTAACTTACCATTAAAAAAATCCTAACAAACTAACTTGATTATATTATGACATAAATAATTTTAATTGACATATCAATCAAATTAATTAAACAATTAAATAAATAAATAGCTAAATCGATAAATGGATTAAGTTAAAGAATAATTCCTTTGACGGCTATTTATTTCGCGAAGATTTCCGAGGTTTCAAAGGTTAGGATCCAGATTTCAAAACGTTGCGAGCCCATTTTGATGGATGTTACAGTCTCCCCTAATTTTAGGAATTTCGTCCCGAAATTAAGAAGAAACCGTAATCGTAACTGCTTTAGCATATACCCTAGGAGTTTACATTAAGGTAGAATCAAAGTAGGGTTTAGGCTCGATTGTGGCGGTAACGTTCCTGGTAGAGGAATTGCTCTTTGTTGCTAGAGATGTAGAAGTGAAAAGCGTCGTAACACCGAGATGGCTGGTAACATGACAAGGATTTACTACTGAGTTGTAATCATGATGTCTAATTGGAATTTGAATCATGACAAAGGATTTTGAGACAATCGTAACATTATAATGATAAAGTTACATATGAAATCACAAAAAGAAATCAAACACAACATTATCCAAATTGAGATTAACACTACTTAAATAGAACTTCTCATGACAGTTTAACAACGTTTTTGATCATTTGACAACACTTATGTATAGGAAGTGTCACACCCTGCTAGTAGCGGAAGCGTATTATGTGTGACGTAAGAAAGGTAATCATTGCATCCAAATGTATTAACAACATGAACCAACAACGATGCCATAGATATCTAGTTTTCAACAAAAGATTACAAGTTTTAACATAGTTTCCAAGTTCACCAACGTTTGACATAGCATAGTTCTAAGTTATTTTACACATCGCAAAAGATAGTTTTTGACACAACACATAGTGAGGTTTTGTCCCCTATATACCCATACGAAGTTGGGATATAAAAGACAAACCCTCCAAAAGTGGCCATCGTTGTCATTTGTTTTCCCGAATCCCATAGTGAATCACCGGCTCAAGACTTGTTTCCTGAAATACATGTAGTTTTAAAAAGTCAACAAAAAGTTGAGTGAGTTCATGTAATATTTGATATCATATGAAATCTAGTACTTGTTATCTTGTAATCATGGTATGTTCTGATTAAAATCATGGAGTCTGTTAAAGATCTATCAGTGGGTAGCGAGCCCCCTGACATAATGCACCATAAGCAAAATAACCAAACCGAGAACACTTTGTCCACTTTGGGATCACAAAAGCACTCCACGGTTAACAACTAGGAGTGGGGCGTGCCTCAAGCCCAATAGATCTACACCTTTTGCACCTTGGTCACAACGTGATTAATGGTTATAAATGTAGATTCCCTACTTATGCACATTGATCATGCCTCCTACTCCGTAACTAACATACCAATAGTTTTAGCATGTATTTCCCCTCGATGTTTTTGAAGACAAAACATTGAAAACAGTGAAAGGAGGGACATGAACTCACAAGTTTGCGTTCCGTGAAATATGATATCAAAGTAAGCGTCCGTACGTGTCAATAACCTACATGTGTACTAATCTCGTTAGACACTAGGTCTTTTGGACTTCGTACAAGTTGTTCATCTTGAATTCTTTATTATGTTTTCGCTTGTCATCATTATTATTGGGCCTAGCCCTAGTTTTCTTGTTATTGGGTCTAGCCCTAGTTTTCTTGTTATTGGGCCTAGCCCTAGTTTTCTAGTGAGTCCATTAAATATATTCTTGCAATTTTTACCAAAAATTCACCAAGCATGTAACTTAATAAGTTTGTTTTTCACATGAAAAATACTTGGTAATTTTTATAGTTTTCGACTTTCCGGATTCTTGTTTTTGACCACTTAGTTATGCGTTCGCTTTAGTGTCTAAAAATATGTTATTTTTAGACTCGACATTGTAGTAACTTGTTTACGATGTCGATACGTCCAAATTGTCGTCATCAAGTGTTATGTATTTCCATTTCGGCCATTTCATTTAACTGTCCGATTTTACTAGCATTTCTTGGACCATGTAGGAACATGTATGTGTATTTATTTTGACCATCCTATCGATATC
>JARYGA010019087.1:0-29262 GCA_030545235.1 Helianthus tuberosus
TATGTTTTTACTACATATGTAAAGGTTTGGTCATATAGGCCAAACGGGTCAAATGGTGGTGGTAACACCATTTGACAATATCGACTAACGTGGTTGTCGAGTCCTATGTTAACAGGAACGATTAGCAACTCGGATAATTGCGTTGCAATAGAACATATGATAATAAAAGCAAGGTATAAATCGGGTCTAACTGTTGGCCGGGCCAGGTACGCATATATAGCCTTATAGTTAAAAGTGCAATGAGGGTAAAATATTTAGTGAAGTCCTTCATCGCAAAAATGAAGGATTAAAATTGACCAAAAAGGGCCTTGTTGGGTAAACCGGGTAAACGACCCCTTAGTGGTCGTTTAGAAACTTATATTATGACCTTGTAACCCTTAGATGCGAATAAAAGAGGTAGGTATAAACTTTTAAGGGTCAAATGCCTTAAATGTGTCTTGCCGCAGAATGGCATATCCGAGGGATAAAAACTCAGAATAAATAGTCTATTACATTAAATCCACCACAATCATAGTTGTGGTGGAAGACCAATCAATATGAATGGTTGAAATTAGGAGGCATACGAGAAATGGGCGTGTTTTATGCTTAAAGGGACATAAATACCCTTAATGGGTCAAAATAAGATTATAAGTAAAATGGGTAAATAATGCGTAGGAACCCGTGACTGGAACCTAATATGATAGACAATGTTGGAGATAAAGGTTTCGTGAAAAATGGGAGGTCAAACAAACATGTTTGTTTGATAAACACATAGACGGGTCAAAATTTAGTAAAAAGATAATAGGTCGAAGGCTTAAAAATCTCAAATTTATTTAATCCGGATGTCGGATTTTAACTCCATGTGATGGAGAATTAAATTACGATCACGTAGGAAAAAGAATCGTGTAAATCGGATCAATAACGAAAGAGTTATGCTCGTTTTCGTAAAATCAAGCTTGGCTGGGAATATGCAGCAACTGATGCAAAACATTCTGTCAAAATGAAGCCGTGGCGCGCGGCGACGGAGTAAATTCTTGAAATTCTTGTTTATTTTGTTTATTTTGATTATTTGACCCAATTACCTTGTTGTACTTGTTATTTAACTATCAAAACTGACTTCTAAGTTGGTTTTGATCATAGGTGAATGTCGAGAGTCCCGGATGAAGATCAAGCAGAGAGCAAGAACCGAACACACGTTAAATGAAGCTTCCGCGTCAAATCTTGATTTGTTTTGTTATAAGTGAATTATGTAAACACTTATAAATATGTTTTAGAAATGTTGTAAACATATGGGAATGTTGGTATGACAAGTTTTTGTAAAGTCACATTTTAGCATTAAAATGTGGATTTTATTATTAAAATCTTGATTAATTAGGACGGGCGTTACAAGTTGGTATCAGAGCCAGGTTAAAAGAATAAAGTGTTCGGTTCGAGGCTTGATCGCAAATCCGGTAAGTACATGTATGTTAATAGTTTAGCATGCTAAAGTGTTGTAAACAACACATAGGGCTATCGTGTGATACACGTTACCTCAATTAAATGATAAATATAGTTGACGAAATTGCGCGCGTTGACGCGTATAGTAGAAAAGCCTTGTATTATAATACGGGCGATTATTGAAGTTGATGTTACTAATTCTTGTAAATGTTTTAATTGAAGGACACTCGCATCTGAAGATAGCGAGAGTTTAACAAATTGCGGATATGACGGTGGAACGGTCCGAGGTATGAAAAGCATAGCATACTCATCAAGGACCTAAATCGCGTGACGATCGTGAACAAGGTTAACGACATAGAAAGCCCATTAGGGCAAGCATTTACAGGTGCGCATTTTAAATTATTACGTGAATAGTAATATGCAACAAATACGTAGAGATTGAAAGTTGCATATGTACATTAAAAACTTGGAAAACCCCGAATAGAAAACCTATCCGGGATATTGCTTCCAATAGAAACAAATAGAGGCATTACTTACATGGGGTGTAATGTGAAAATTATAAAAAGGTCATGTATACCAGGTATTGATCACTTACTCTGGCCAAGTAAGTGGTGAGCACGTGGTACCATGAACTTTTTTTGATGGACATACTTACATCCGATGTAGTAAGGACAGGGTAAATGGGATAAATTAAAAGTACCCAAATGAATCAAATAAGCAAAATACTTGAGAATAATGTAAACGCAAGCCAGGTGACGGAAGCGTATTACATTAGAATAATAAGCCCGAGAGAAGGGACGAAAGAGCCATGGTTGATAAAATGGGCAAGTAAAACCAAAGTATAGATGACCCGCCGGATCATAAAAGCGAAGGTATTGCCCACACGAAAAAGATAATCAAAGTTGTTAACTTTGGCCGTAGTAAAGAAAGGATGACGATGATAATCGTCATTCATAATCTATAAGGCCGTCAAGGATGGTCACATAAAGAATAAAAGACATGGTCGAATGAAAGCGATGGATTTCGCTAAGACGACCAAATAAATCGAAGCGAAATATTAATGCATACCGGAAGGGTTGCAATAATAACGACTTCGGTAAAACACCCGGTTGATGGGTAAGGATTTAAACACATGCGTAGACCGAGAAGCGGGAACTCGGAAGGAAAGTCAAAAGATTTGGGTTTCAAGTCATGACTAAAAGATGATAAGATGTTGTAGATAGAAATTTTGAAAAATTACGTTCAACTATTTTAAAGTTGAACGGGTCGAACAAAGAATGAGGCTTGACACTTATAAGTGACGAAGTTCACACGAATAAGTCAAACGACTTAAATAAAGGATGACGCTTGCTAATGCAAGTAAGCGCAAACTGAATAAATGAGAGCGCGAAATATTAATAAACCTATGTAAAGGGTCATTGGCGTTAAAAACATTAAGATAAAAGAACCCGAGTAATGGGCTATAAAGAAGTATAAGTATGAACCAGGAAACGGTAAACGTAGAGCAAACCGACGTGTATATGACGTGAGGAGTCATAAAGTCAGAAGATTAGTCCGAAATGGGTTATGAATGAAGCCTTAGACTATGGTCAAGGTCAACTAAAGTTCAAAAGTAAAAACAAATGATTCCAAACAAACAAGGGATGTCTTAGGTACATTTGCATAAAGACACAAATAAAAGATGATCTACGAGATCATCATAAACTACGAGATTATAAGTAGTGTTAAAGTCTACGGACCAAAACGACTCACGAGTCATAAATAGAAGGAAACGAATTGTTGGGCCTCACCTTAAAAAGGGGGAAAATCTAAAGAATTAGCCTATGAGACTAAGTGAAAGAACCTACGGGTCAATAGCGTAAAACGAGGGAACTGATTATGATTCCCCGTCTAAAACAAGAACGGAAAAAGAATAAATTGTGGGTTATCAATTTCCTTGACATGAGTAATTGACATAGTCAAAGAGAAAAGCGTTAAACTAAAATTTAGTATTAGTAAGAAACAACGCTTTAACAAATATGAATATTATGAGATGAATTCGGAAAATGATTAGTATCAAAGAATAAAGATCTTGACACTGACAGGTGCAAGGCGATACATTCGAGAGAAAGATTTACGGTAATGAAAAGTCGACATAAACGTAAAAAAGACGTCATGTGGTCACGGTCACAAAAAAAGGGTGATCCATAATATAACCACGTCATAACGTGAGTTACGAGATATGAAATCAGAAAACACGCAAAGGGGAGGATTGGCAATAGAATACCCGGGTGACGGGGTATGAAGTGACGGCGACTAACAAGTCTAACCGCCAAAATAGATAATTAATAAAGATAATGGATACGAGCTGAAAGTAACGGCCAACGAGGCCTTACACAAGAAGGACGTATGCGTCAGTATAAATGAAAACTTCTAATCAAAAGAAACGGGAGCCTTGAAAACGAAACTAGGTTCGTTTGATTAAACCAATGAACTACGTAAATAAGGTTTCGGGGACGAAACCTCTTTAAGGGGGGTAGACTTGTAACACCCCAAAAACGGGTTTGGTAATCAAACCACGTTAATAGTAAAGACGGGTAAAACTACCGTTAGTGGTAAAAATTAACCCGGTAAATAGTGAGCTTGAAATTAATAAGCTTGATGTTAATTAAATAGGAGAATAAATACTTTGAGAAAACAAAGTATGTAAAAGGCTCGAGTTAACGGGACTTAAAATATAACGAGTTATAACTTCCCGAACCTATTAAGTTAACTAGGACTAATTAACCTAGTTAGTAGTATGTGGCTAAGTGATAAATGGTGAGTTGTAGCTCCAATTTATCAAGATAAAAACATGAGGGACTAATGTTGTTAAGTGGGAAACTCATATTCATTAAAACAAACAATAACACACAACAAGCACACAAAGAGTGTGTGTGTGTGTGTGTGCGCGCGTGTAATCGCCCAGGAGCAAGAAGAAAAAAGGTGTAACCCTAGTTCATCAAGATTCAACAAATTGAAAGGCAATTTAGAGCCAAATCGTATGGATTAACACAAATTCGTGATCACCAAGCTTAGGGGATCACAAGGTGTGTTAAATTTTTAGGTTTAGTGAAGTTGGGATTCTTGATGAAATTATGATAAACAAAATTATTGCTTGCATGTAAGAGTGAAATTAGGATAAATCCATGTCTAGGAACAAACCCTAGTAAGGATTTGATGAAAAATTGTGAAATAGAATATTACCCATTTATGTGCTAAGTGGGTTTTTATGTCATTGTGACGAACACTTGGATTAGGGTGTTAAATTGATGAATATTGATGTTATGATATATGTTCTAGATGTAGTTCATGAACACTAGACATAGAGGTCTGATTTTTTATGTAAATCTTGGAAAAAATAACTAGTTAGTAAATATGTAAAATTATGCACATTAGGTGTTTGTTAAAATGCCTAAATGAGAACTAAAGTGTTGAAATTTCGAGTGAAAAGCACATTTGAATAATATGGCAGGCGAAATATGAAACAAGAAGAGTTCTAAATATCATGAAAGTAGTTAACTTTAATAAGCTAAGTTAACTAATGATGAAGTCGAATAGTAGTTTCGACATAGAAACTAAGTGAGGTGGAATAGTCGTAATTGTTAATGACTAATTTAACCGCCTTGTAAATGTTGACAATAGTTTAACGCTTAACGAGCTAGGTGGAGGCTTAGGAAAGAAGCGGTCAAATGGATCAAGCACGAGAAGAGAAGCGTAAACCGGATGAGAGGTAAGTGAAACTTACACCCCTTTCTAGAATATTTTCTTATTCTATGAGTATAAATACGATAAAGATAATATGGAAAACATCGATTTCCAACACAATTGATGCGGGTCGGATTAATATAAACAATAAAAACCATGGGTTATGGTAAAAAGGGCGAAATGGTAAATTGGTCATGAAAGGACTAAGAAATTATGATTTTTCGATAAGATTACCTCGTAGTGTAATCTAACATTAAGAAAAAGGATAAAAATGGAATTTGGTCAAGTGTCGACTAATGTAAACCGAAGTTAAAAGGATACTCATGGTGTAAGCCGAAATGGGCTAAATAAGTAAGGAAAGGGATCTAATGAAAGGAAAATCCGAAATGGGTCGGATGGGCAAATTGGTAACTAAAAACTATGTTTTTACTACATATGTAAAGGTTTGGTCATATAGGCCAAACGGGTCAAATGGTGGTGGTAACACCATTTGACAATATCGACTAACGTGGTTGTTGAGTCCTATTTTAACAGGAACGATTAGCAACTTGGATAATTGTGTTGCCATAGAACATATGATAATAAAACCAAGGTATAAATCGGGTCTAAGTGTTGGCCTGGCCAGGTACGCATATATAGCCTTATAGTTAAAAGTGTAATGAGGGTCAAATATTTAGTGAAGTCCTTCATCGCAAAAATGAAGGATTAAAGTTGACCAAAAAGGGCCTTGTTGGGTAAACCGGGTAAACGACCCCTTAGTGGTCGTTTAGAAACTTATATTATGACCTTGTAACCCTTAGATGCGAATAAAAGAGGTAGGCAAAAACTTTTAAGGGTCAAATGCCTTAAATGCGTCTTGTCGTAGAATGGCATATCCGAGGGATAAAAAATCGGAATAAATAGTCTATTACATTAAATCCACCACAATCATAGTTGTGGTGGAAGACCAATCAATATGAATGGTTGAAATTAGGAGGCATACGAGAAATGGGTGTGCATTATGCTTAAAAGGACATAAATACCCTTAATGGGTCAAAATAAGATTATAAGTAAAATGGGTAAATAATGCGTAGGAACCTGTGACTGGAACCTAATATGATAGACAATGTTGGAGATAAAGGGTTTGTGAAAAATGGGAGGTCAAACAAACATGTTTGTTTGATAAACACATAGACGGGTCAAAATTTAGTAAAAAGATAATACGTAGAAGGCTTAAAAATCTCAAATTTATTTAATCCGGATGTAGGATTTTAACTCCATGTGATGGGGAATTAAATTACGATCACGTAGGAAAAAGAATCGTGTAAATCGGATCAATAACGAAAGTGTTATGCTCGTTTTCGTAAAATCAAGCTTGGCTGGGAATATGCAGCAACTGATGCAAAACATTCTGTCAAAATGAAGCCGTGGCGTGGCGTCGCGCCACGGCCAAAAGGGTTTGCCGTGGCACGCGGCGACGGAGTAAATTCTTGTTTATTTTGATTACTTGACCCAATTACCTTGTTGTACTTGTTATTTAACTATCAAAACTGACTTCTAAGTTGGTTTTGATCATAGGTGATCGTCGAGAGTCCCGGATGAAGATCAAGCAGCGAGCAAGAACCGAACACACGTTAAATGAAGCTTCCGTGTCAAATCTTGATTTGTTTTGTTATAAGTGAATTATGTAAACACTTATAAATATGTTTTAGAAACGTTGTAAACATATGGGAATGTTGGTATGACAAGTTTTTGTAAAGTCACATTTTAGCATTAAAATGTGGATTTTATTATTAAAACCTTGATTAATTGAGACGGGCGTTACAGGCAATTTGGAAAATTAAGTATTTCTAAATACTTAATTGGCTTAGATCAGTGGCTCTGATACCACCTTTTTCTGTCACGGCCCCTGGCCCGGTTTTACCCGTTCCTGAAGTCGCGGGACAGAATCCCGTGGTATTGGTGGTTAATTTGACAGAGGAAATATTAACAGGATCTTTTAAAACTGAGAATGTCCGATTATTTTATTTCACATTTTGGGGTAAACCCGGTAATTTACAATAAAGAAATTTCATGGGGAAATTACCTATTTACACAAAAACATGTTTATTTATTTTACTGAGCCATTCTATCCAAGCTGGTAGTGCTACGCGGCACTTTTCCTGGTTCACAGTAGATCACCTGAAACATGTTTAAAAAGATTTTATCAACGGGGAAATACTGGCGAGTCATTCAATTTGCACCAAACGACACATTGTTACAATTTACAGCATTAAGGGTTTTTATATTTGCCATTAATAGAATTCTCCTATAACAATAGTTATCACACAAGCATCAGTGTTGCCCCGTTCGAAGCACTTTATGGACGAAAGTGCCGAACTCCAGTATGTTGGGCAGAAACAGGAGAAAGTCAGTTATCAGGTCTCGAGATTGTACAGGAAACCACCGACAAGATAACTCAAATCAAGGAGAGACTGAAGACGGCTCGAGACCGCCAGAAGAGCTACGCTGACAGTCGATGCAAGCCGTTAGAATTTCAAGTCGGAGATAAAGTACTGTTGAAAGTTTCTCCTTGGAAAGGAGTCGTTCGATTCGGTAAGAAAGGGAAACTAAGTCCAAGGTATATATGACCATTTACCGTTGTCCAACGAATAGGACCAGTTGCTTACCAATTACAACTCCCAGAAGAACTGGCAGGTGTACATGATATATTTCATGTATCCAATCTTAAGAAATGCTTATCTAATGAATCATTGGTAGTACTTCTTCAAGATATAGAGATAAACGAAAAGTTAAAGTTTGTTGAGAAACCTCTTCAGATAGAAGACAGAAAGGTTAAGCAACTCAAACATAAGAGATTGGCGCTGGTCAAAGTAAAGTGGGATTCGAAAAGAGGACCTGAGTACACATGGGAACTGGAATCAGAAATGAAAAGGAAATATCCTTACTTGTTCCAGTAAATCTCGAGGATGAGATTTTAAACAAGGTGGGGAGGATGTAACGACTTGCACGAAAATGTCCTAAAATGCTCCGTAAGTGGAAACCCAAACCAACAAAACCCTAATTTTTATGAAAAATCAAGAAAAACAAA
The DNA here is from genome assembly GCA_030545235.1 of Helianthus tuberosus. Classification (NCBI taxonomy): domain Eukaryota; kingdom Viridiplantae; phylum Streptophyta; class Magnoliopsida; order Asterales; family Asteraceae; genus Helianthus; species Helianthus tuberosus. The sequence goes on from JARYGA010019087.1 coordinate 8,213, forward strand.
TTTTGTTCCTTGGTCGCGGGGCGCGACAAAGTTAGATAAGGTCTTCACGGGGCGCGACATACCTAAGAATCTCCGGATAAGCATCAGGGCCACGTGCCGCACACGTGGCAAGCCTAGGGGATGACACGGCAGCCCTAGCCTTAGCTAGGCTGCCCCTCGCGAGGCGCGAAGGATTCCCTTAAGGGTTTCGCGAGCCGCGAGAAACCAAAAATTCAGCTATAAATTGAGCGTTGCATGGCCAGTTCAGTCTGCTCAATTTTTTTCTATCAAAACCACTATAATCTGTTCTAAAAACACGTCCAACATAGTGAAACGCTGCTACGATAATGGGGTAATAACTCGATCACTACTACAATACAATGTCCGATCGATTAAAACCAATTCGATGGATGTTTAAGTGCTGCCCGAATCTTGGGCTATACTTTGTCATTCGTCGTGAGGGTTTCGATCTCGTGAGCTATCGTGAAAGTTGTATTAAGTTACTAACCTAGTTTCGTTTGCATTTTTATTTAACTAGGTTTACCGGCTTAATCAATAGGCTACCAGTGATCGTTTAAATCTGCAATGTGAGTCATTCTCTTTTTATCAAATAGTTTTGCTAAAACTCGAATTATTTTCCAGTTATAATTACAGGGATTAAGTCTTTGCAAATCTTTAATTGCTGGCAGTAAGTAGGGTTTTGTATACATTACTGTTGTTTTATCACTTTTAGGCGGGCGCACCTAATTCGTGATACTCGTCACTATTGGGTGAACGGACCCAATAGTGGTGTGACCACAGTCACAGATCCGATCGAGTGACAACTAGACCATATAATTATAAGATAGGGGCAATTGTAATCACTCTTAATACTGTAAATTATAGCAAGGTGTCTTTTTGTATAAAATGGAATGCACTCGCCAGTATTTCCCGCTGATAAAATCTTTTTAAAGCATGTTTCAGGTGATTTACTGTGAACAAGGAGAAGTGCCGCGTAGCACTCCAGCTTGAATGAAGTGGCTCAGTAAATAAATAAACATGTTTTCTGTAATCAGGGAATTTCCCAGTGAAATTCCTTTACTGTAAACTAAGGGGTTTGTCCCGATATTATTAATAAAAATAATACGGTGTTTTCCATTTTTAAACGATCCTGTTAAAATTTTCTGATGCCAAGTAAACACAAATACCACGGGTTTTCTGTCCCGCGGCTTCCGAACCGGTAAAACGGATCGAGGGGCGTGACATTTGTAACGACGTTTGACGTGTTTTTTATTTTTTTTAAATTTTAGCTTCATATTCTTTTGTTTTACATGACCCGACCCGAACCGACCCGATACGGCCTGATATGAAACGAATTTTTTTTCATATACCTAGGAATGGTAATGGGCCGGGTATTGGTAATCCCAGGCCCGTACCCGACTGTAATTCTTTGTCCCATACCCGGCCCGTTACCCATTGGGTATTTGTCGGGTAATTACCCGTCGGGTATCGGGCATACTCGCGAGTATCGGGTATACCCATTAATTTCATAAAAATACCCGTTGGGACAGATGTGCAATTTTTACTTTGATGTTTATATAATTTACTATTTTAATGGTTATAACAAATGAAAATATGATTAATAACTTACATATCATATTAAGACCACATATACCAAACTAAATCAAAACGATTACTTAATTAAGTAATTGTATCAGGACCACCAAATTGCATAAATATCCACATAATAAAGGGTGATAGCTTCAATATCCAATATACATGCTCAAAAATAAGTTATTTGTTCACTAAGCACCTGCCAAATACATATCAACATATGACTATAGAGAAAGTAATAAGTACATGTACTAAGTCTATACTATATAATAAAAGAAACCAATGGGAGGTCACACGTCATTCATTAAAGCCATCTATTTTTTTATAGATAATTAATATCAATTAAAAGATAATTATAAAATTAAATTTAAAATATAAATTTAAACAATTCGTATAGGAGATAATATAATATTTTAAAATATTTATCAAATTTCAAAATTATTTATCTTGAAATTAAAAAAAAATGTACGCTAAATATAAATTAATATTATGTAAATGATTTATTTATTTTATTAAACTAAAGTAATTAAGGGTACAACCTATTTCAACAATATTTATAAGGGGTAAACAAAAATATTAATCATTGTTAATTGGTTCTATACTTTTATTTTCGTGTTCAACTCTCAACTCAAATACGGTAATAACTATGTTTATGTGAATTCAGGATCTTGATGGATTCCTTGACCTTGAATGTGTACCGACACGTGAACTGTGCGGAATCCAATCACGTGTGTGGATCAAACACAGAGATGTAAATATAACTGGTTTCTATTACTGATATGACAACGTTTACACCGTGAAACCAAACTGAAAGAGCTTAGCATCAAAATACACAAAGTCCTATTTTGTTAGAACCCAAGGCCTCTATTTATAGAGATGTAGGTTCGAACCAAGCATGATGTGGTGGCTTTGTATGAAGCTGGTGGCTTCGTACAAAGCTACCTTTGCTTCATATCTTGTTTTCTTCAACACTTTTATCAGTCTTGTTTCATTCGATCCAGCTACGTTTCGTGATTGAGGCAAGCGATAGACATACTGGACTCACAGACTCCCCCTTGGATATTGCTGCAGTCAATCTCGTAGCTATCGTCTCTCTCTGAGTCTTTTATAAATGTTAACATTGTCAGCAACACAAACTTCCCAATCTCTAACAGAATCCCTATGGATCTGTTTTCAGCTTCAGCTGCTCCCTCTTTCGATTAACTCTGTCTTCAGGCTCCCCCTTGCTTTCAGCTTCTAGGATCGACACCTGTCTCTACAAGCTTTTCCAGAATCGTCAACTGGCTCTTTGTTTGCTTGTCTTCAGACTCCCCCTTAAGCTCAGCAATTGGGATCGTAGTCTGGCAAAATCTGCAAATTCTCAAACCATCTATAAGAAAATTTGACATTTTAAGATTTGAAATCTAGCTCATAAGCTGGAGCATTTCAAATATGTGACAGTGAAATATTTTTAGGTTTTCCCAGGAATGATGACCTGGCTCAGTCCCTCTATCAAATAACTTCATATATTTGACAATTTTATGTAACACCCCAAACTTTTGTAAGTCATAATATAATACTTTTATATTATGTTGATGCAATTAGAAAAGAAAATGGTACATATAATTTTACCATATGAAAGTAAATAAAATACTAGTAAGTAAATTATTGTGAATAAACCAAGTTAACCAAGTTAGCATATGGTGTGATAAATGGCATGTTATGAAAGGTTAAGGGCTAAATATGTTAAATGGAAGGAAGATGTTATGACTAAACAAAAGTGCAGGAAATTGACTAAAGTATATGTGTGTGTGTCGTGAGATAGAGAAAGGAAGAGAGGGTTCATCCTAACTAACAAGAACACACTCAATTTTAGCAAATTGATGATGATTTTAGGCTGGAAATCAGTGCATGAAGCAAAATCCATGTTATTTTAGTTGTTCTTAACTTAAGGTAAGTCACAATTCGTGAAATGATGAACATTGATGAAATGGGTCTTCGATTAATCTGTGTATACATGCGAAATTAGGATGGTAAGAGGCTATAATCATCACATGAGACTTGAATTATGCATGAAATTTGGATTAATTTGATGTTGTTCTGTAAACCCACTTGTAGGTAATAATGTCATGGAAATGTTGAAGAATTATGTGTTATACTAGTTGTAGTTTGATATGTGAAGTTAATTGTTGAATGTTGATGTTATATAAATCTGATTTTGAAAGGAGGTTAGGTGAAAATGATGAATGTGATGATCTTGATAAGAATTTGGTATGATTGTGCACAAGTTACTTGTACACTATGCTTGGAAAGTAGTACGCACACCAAGTGTTTGATGAAATGCCTAGTATAGGTTAGTATGTGTTATCACTTGTAAGGAATGCTAATTAAGTAGTAATGAAGATGAGCATGTATTATAAGTATGAAAAGTGCTTAGTCATGAGTGTATGTATGCTAATTATGTTATGAATGTGACAACATGTACGGATAGGAGTCATGTCAACATGGACACAAGCATGGAAGGACAACGGGTCAAAGGTAAACACGGAAGCTATGCATGAACTCGGAAACACGAGATAGGTAAACTCCCGGACTCCCTCTTTAGTAGTAAAAGAGATTAATTGTATGATAATTGTTAGAAGTTATGTTGAAATGCGTTATTGATGATGATATCAAGTAAGTAGTATTGAGTAAGTGATTTCCGAATCACTTCCTAGTTTATTTAAGCAAAGTTATGCGCTAGTTACTTAAGCATGATAATCGAAGCCTATTAAGATTTGGTTATTTAGAAGCGAAGGTTTTCGCTATGTAGACCAACGGGTCAAAATAAGGAAGTTTTACTAATGAAGTTCAATTACATATAATTGATTGAAATGAATGAGTCTAACGTATACCGGGTATCGGGTTCATAAACCCCATGTACGGAACTCCGGATAATGTAAACCCTTTTATAGTTATAATGTTCATGTGAGTTTTAAGTATAAACAAATGAGTTGTTTGGGAAAAACATGAACGGGTCAAATAACTAGTAAATGAATATTAAGTCGAAAACATATAAGTTAAGAATTTCCTTAGTCCGGATGTTATATTTCGAGTCCATATGATAAAGGACCAAATTACGATCATGTGGGAAGAAACGGATCGTAAAACGGACAAGAAATGAGAAAGTTATGACCAAATTTGTAATATTTTGTTAAGCTGAAAGTTGCAGCTCTGAACCAGGCGCAAGGTTGCGCCCCCTAGGCACAAGGTTGCACCCCTGACTGATGTCATCTGTATCCAGAACTGACACAAGGTTGTGCCAGAATGGTTTCTTCTTGCGCCAATCGTTGGTTCTTTCATATTTTTCGCATACTTCAACTCCAAACTTTTGTGAATGCTATCTAACTACATTATATGCATTATATAACTATATGTAAGTATGTAAGCATGTACGTATAGATGTGTTTATGTTTGCATGTATGTTTTCAGGTGTATGTAAATAGATGTATGAGTATACATATATGAACATATATACGTATGTATTAAATGGGATTGAATGTACACAAAGGAATAAAGCTTGTATGTGTGTATGAATATACATGTGAATGTACGTATGCACGAAGTAGGATTTATCGCCCATGAAAGAATGGGGCATGTATGTATGTATGCATAGTTTCAATACGTTTGAGTATTGACGTTACTAATAGTGTGCCTTGAGATTGGAATGTAATGCAGGTATGAGATCGTCGGGTTCATGAGGAATTGAAGCCGAACTTGGACAAAGAATTTAAGAGGATAATGGAATGAATCCAAGTTTAAATTATGGAGTGTTATACGATTTTCAATTATATAGAATAGTGTTGTATGGTGATGTCAACGACTAACGGTTAAGTTGTATATGATGTCCACAAGAACCACACGGATTTTCTCTATCGCTAACGAAGATAAGCTGGCGTAGATCGAGTCAAGGAGCAAGGATTGTACGGAAAGAACGGTCACATAGTTTAAATTATGTAAAACATAGAAGTGTTAATTAAACATGAATGTTTGACATTTTGTAATTGAGCCTTCACGTAAGTAATGTAATTAATAAAGAAAGAAATTTTAAGGCTCGTATTTCCGCTGCGTCGTTTTAAGGTTAAACGTATTAGGGTCCTTTCATTTTAAGAATTCAAAACCTCACAGATAATCTTCCAAGTCCAACCTAATGAACTTGTTTATTTTCAGAAACATGTTCAGCATACTTAGATTTTGAAACTTAGCCTTCAAACATCGGTTGTCAAAAATCTTTTTGAATTTTTCAAAGATTTGTGCTAAAACACGCCTAAAATCTTTTTGTACTTTTTCTTTAACATAAAGCAGTAAAGAAATGTTTACAGACAATATTTTTGTTTGAGTTCGTGTCAGAGGATCATATCAGTTTATGACAATTCACTAGCATTGTTGAGCTTTAAACACTTTAAGTTCTAAACGATTCACTTAGATTGTCAGTATACTGATCCACTTAAATTTTCACACAAAGTTCAACTGATTCGAGATACGGGATTTAGTGTCTTAAAAACTTAACTTATTCGCGTGTCTCACCTCAGAATATACTCCCGTATCAAAATTCCCTAGATTCAGTCTTACAGGTGAATATACTACAATGATATCTGTACTCTGGGTTAGTGTGAGACCTTGAGAGCTCAGGTATGAACTATCGTTCAGTCAAAGAGATGAAGGCTCAACTTTAGGTGTGTCCCACTTAGGGGTCTTCTTTACAACTACAATTAATTTATATCTTTCAATATTTTTCAATTTTTGTGCAGAGGGTAAGATTTAAGCACGTAAAGTTTTATACAAGGTCTAGGCCATTGCTTCAACAATATCAAAAGACCAGGTATAATACCCCAGATATCAAAGAGTATAAAGACCTAGTATCTCATAATCTGGCAATCTCTCAAATAAGATTTCGGTAGTTACCCATATATCCGAGAGATGTTCCCCACGAGATAAGCAAGCTATTGATATTTAGGTTTATATCTCAAAATCAATCTACTAAGCGTGTAAAAACCTACTGGCATATTATCAGTGAAATCGTTTATCACATTTGACTTTCCATTTCTTTAGCGTACAGTGATTGTCTGCTGATGTACTATCATTTCCTCTTTTTACACAAAAATTCATTTTTGAATTTTATCATGTTTTTGTATTTTCAAAATTTTTACTCCCCCTAAAATTCAAAACATTTAAAGAAAGTTTGACAAACCGATGCAGGTAGCTTTGTCTCGCCATCCATTTTCTGCAAACACATGCTCTGTTTTGCATAAAGTACCCCCATGATTTACAACACACTGATATTTGACAGTTTGAAAACCGTTTTTCAATCTTGTGAAATTAATCATGTTTGTTCAGTTGTGAGGGTTTCGGCGTATTCATGCAACATTTTTTAAAATTTTTTATTTTTGGCAAATTTAAAAACAAACATATTTTTTGAGTTTTTCGATTTTTGACAAAAACAGAAACATGTTTTTGTTTTTAAATTTTCCATTTTTAGGGTTTTTAATATAGTTTATTTATGTACTGAAACAAACACTCCCTGTTTTCTGATGCAGGGACCAGCAGCCTCCTCTCGTGCCAGGCTGCTCCATTCTTCATTTTGACAATCAACAGTCTTCAGAAGCACCTGCACATTCACATTACTCAATTACTTGAACAATTCAGCCCAGGTCTGTTTGACCTTAGGCAATTCAACACAAAATGAATCATTCAAAGATGGAAAATCTTTGTCATTTTTCTCAGAGAATTTTTCATTTTTTACTTTATCAGTTTTTGTTGAATCAATTTTCTGTTTATCATTTACAGGCATAGTTTGTTTCTTAACAGCCCCAACTTGTCCTTTTGAAATGTTCCTTTGATTAAATTTTGAATCATTTTGAACATTTTGTTTTGATACATAAGCTTTAGACTTCCAAAATTGGTTTGGCTTCGTCAAATCAGCCGTTTTAAACCAACTTTGTGTGATCTTAAATTTGAATGTGTCTTGTTTTGAATTTTGTCTCGAATCAAATCTTGTTGGGTTTGATTTCCAAGTTTGATTTGAAGCAAACTTGTTTGTGTTGAACCTCCAAGTTTGTTTCGAATCAAATCTGGTAGACTTTTCTTTCTTAACCTCAGATTTCTGTTTCCCAACATCAACAAGCTTTGGATTTGGACACTTGCGACCAACATGTCAAATTTTATTACATTTGATGCTTGCTTTCATTGAAACATCTTTAGCCTGCTGTTGCTGTTTATTTTGAGCATAAAACTCTTCATTAGACTGTCATCTAAATTGGAGTTCTTTCTCTTCTTCAGAACTTGTTCCATGAACAAAGTTCATCTTTTTCCGATAATTCTGTTTTTCAAACTTTTTACAATTTTTTTTCTTCTTATAACCCAACCCAGCCTTCATATTCTTTTTCTTGTAACTAGGTTTGTTATAAAAAAAATTTCTTGCTCTTCCCAGCAAACTTTGAAATTTCAGAATTTTGAATTTCTACCAATTTGAACACTTTGTCAATCTTTTCTGAAATCATATTCTGAATCGGGACTTCAACATCTGAGAATAACTTGTCCGATCCAATCATGGTATAAGCCAATCCTATCAAACCATCATTCGCCTTTTTCTCAGATTTTGAATTTTTTAGATAACTTTCATGAAAACTACCTTCATCTTCATTCTGTGATTCAGACTTACCTTCTTTAGTAGACTCATTTTCATTTAGAACACTTTCAACAACCTTACCTACCAACCCTGAATCATGAAGATCATCAGATTTGGAGTAAGTAACATCAATGTTGTTGGGTAATTGGTCAACCATGTTTATTGCTTTTTCCACTTTTTCGCCATTATAGAATGTATAATTATCCTCCAACGGTGATGGAACTTGATGGTATTCTGACCCAATTCCCTTTTTGTTCTTTTCGGAATCTTTTCCATCGGGTGTGATGTTGAAAATACGTTCAAGAATATATGATGAAGCATGATAACTTTGAAGTTTATTAACTAATTTTTCTTTTTCAGTCAGTTCTTGTTTAAGTTTAGTTGTTTCATCAATATAGTTATTTAACACTTGTTGTTTTCCAGCAAATTTGGCTTCAAGAAAACTATTTGATTTCTGACATGCAGACAATCTATTATCCAGACTTGTGACCTTACTTTCCAAAATTTCATATGCTTCTTTAACCGTATGATATGACAACTTCATTACATCATATTCTTTTTGCAACCCTTGAATAATTTTATCTTTTGGAATACATTCATTGCAAACTTCTGAACACTTTTCCTTTAAAATTTTGTTTTCTTTTTCAAAAGCATCACATTTTTGTTTCAGCTTTTCATTTTCTTGTTTTAAAAACTTTTCGTTTTCTATCATTTCATTACACTTATCTTTGAAAATCTGTTCAATTTTAGTAAATTCTATATCTCTAGATCTTAGACTTTTATCCTTTTCGGTACAAGCTCTACACGTTTCCATGCATTTCTTGCACTGTTCATCAGCTTTATTATCAAACTTATCTAACATTTCAGAAGATTCAAATTGAATTTTTACCTCAGCATTAGGCATATTGGCTTTTTCTGCCTTCTGATCTTCCTCGTTCTTCTGCTATTTCTCTGCAACAGCTTCCTCTGATTTCTCTTCACTAGATTTCTCTTTCTTCACATCCTTTACTAACTTCTCACTCTCAACCATAATCTCTTCAACCGTCTTCTTCTTCTTTTTCACCAAGCTTGCATAGATCACTTTATGGATTTCTTCTTCAACCTTTTCTCTGTAATCTCGAATCTCTCTAAGCCCTTTAAGCCAAACACTTTCAGTTGGTATAGCAGCAACTAGGGCTTTAAAATCCACTTCATCGGGATCCACTGTTGGATTTCCTTTAGGATCAACATAACGTTCATATTCAGAATCCCATCTTCTATCCCGTCTTGCTTCTTTGTAATCATCGTACATACTGTCCAAATAACCTTGAGCTTCTATCTCCTCTCGACTCTTCTTGATCTTAGCAATCATTGCCTTGATTTCTCCATCTTCTTTGAAATGTTCACTCCAATCAAACCCTTCATCATCATGAATTATACATCTGTTACCATCTACTTTAATATAATCATCCCAATTAAACTTTTTATCTTAAAGAATACTGGATTCACTACGATCACGAATTGTCAATACAACATGTTTCTTTTCTTTAGACGATCCTTCATCAATCTGCTTTCTTGTTGGTTGCTCGTTGTTCTGATGATAAATAGCCTTTTTGTAGTAATCTTCGTGAAAAGGATTCACGCTATCATCAGCTTTGTTGTTGTTGCATTCCCCCTTGAAGTGCCCTTTTTGCTTACACTTGAAGCAAGTGACTTTCTTCTTATCAAAACCTATCTTCATGGCTGGGCCTTCCAAGCACTTTCTGCCAGTTATCTCCATGAACCTTTAAGCTCTTCTGATGACACTTGCCATGCACCAGCGAATGTCCATGAGCTCCATCTCTTCTGGATCAACTTGATCGTAATCCTCCTTCGTCATGTTCGGATTACCGATCTTTCCTGCAATTAAACCTTCATAAGATACCAGAATAGATGCTAAAAAACTCATGTGTTGTTGAGCAAACTCATTGTTCATATGTGGAGAATTTTTCCAATCCTAGTTTGGACCAGATTTAGAGGATGCAGATGAAGAATGGTATCCTAGATCATAGCTCGAAGACTTATTGTTTGATGAATCACCAGATTTATCTACACTGAATGTTGTTCTTATCTTTGCATATTCGTTGTTTTGAGGCATTCCTCTGCGATAGTACAGATCAAAATTATGTTGATAACTAGAGCTAGACATCTTGTTTTGTTTTTGCAGCAGCAAATTGTGTCCCTCCAATTTTTCAATCAGACTCTCTAATGTCATCTCATCAAATTTAGCATCATTTTTCAAAACAATCACATAAGTTTTCCAATCTTCCTCATGTGGCAATGTCTCGACCAATTTATCAACCATCTCTTCTCTCTCTTTATAGATTCCAAAACGTTCTAACTCAATTTTCAAATGACAAAACCTCTCAATCATTTCTCGCACACTCTCTCCTTTCATGCATTCAAACAAATCAAACTCTTTTTTTAATAATGAAATTTTGTTTTTCTTGATATCTTTCCTTCCTTCCGCTTTCAACTTTAGAGCTTCCCACATTGACTTTGAAGTTTCACCATGCTGAAGCAAAGTAAAAATATCCTCTCTTACTGCCTGTTGTAATAATGTTATCATTCTTAGCTCTTCAGAATGTTTTTCTTTCTGTGTTTTTGAATATTATGGAACCGAAAGTAAAACATTTTGTTCATTTACAGGTTTCTCATAACCATATATCATTGAAACCCAACTTTCATTGGCATAACCCTTCACCCAGTTTTCAAAACGTGTACTCCACCAATGATAATCTTCAATGTTCATTAGTTTAGGTGGCCTTTGGTGATTTCTGTATACATTGTCATGATTTATGTTATCAGTTATAGTTTTGGAAATGCTTTTAGGTGTGACAGTTGTTTAATCAGATGTTTCGGAGGTGAATGCATTATAGAACGTGTTGTAAAACTCTTCAGCCATGATTCTGATCTTTGTATAACCTGCAAACAAACAAATACTTGATCAAATCTGAAAAACAAACCTAATAATTTTACGTTCGTACGAAGCCAGAAAACAAACTGTTCAAACTCAGTGTGGATTCGTACGAAGATGTGTTCGTATGAAGTCACAAATTCTGAAAAGGTGTGTTCGAACGTGTCACACCCTGGCTTTGCGGAAGCGTGGGTTTATTTTGGTGTGACTTCTTAATACCATAGCATAATCACAACAATGCTATATGTAAATAAAACCATGATGTTCATCCATTTAGTAAGTTTTAAAAGTAAACACGACAACATTGTTTAAAAGTCGATACGTGAAACAAAATACAACCATAACATACTTAGAACTTGTTCTCAAGACACAACTAAAAGACATGAATAGAAACACAGTTTAAGATTCGTGACCCGTCCAGGCAAAGATCACAATTCCTAAACTCGGATGACACCATTATTCTTACACAGCTTGACGACATCGCATACCTTGCCAGATCCCCTAGTTTCCTGAAATACATGTAAGTTGAAAAATCAACATAAAGTTGAGCGAGTTCATGTAAAAGTGAGTATGTAAAACCTTGGTAATATGTTTGTATGTATGAAAATCCCTGGTATGTAGAAAATAAGGAAAAAGATATCACCATTGGGTTGCAAGTCCAATGATATGTGTGAAGTGCTGTAGGAAGACTCAAACCTAGCATATTTATGCATCGGGCTCAAAGTCACCCCAAGGTCCGTACAGTGGGCCTGGAGTTGGGCTCGCTACACCCAGATAGATCTACTGCTAATGACCCTCGGTCCTACAATGAGGATTAATGGCCTCTAGTGCCAGCCTACCCACTCACATGATCTAAGTAGTAAACCCTCCTTAAGCTAACCATACCATGTATAAAAGTATCCATAGTTACTGTAACATGTATTCCACCCCCGAAGTATAAAAACTGAAAACAGTTAAGAGAAAAGGGGGACATGAACTCACAGAAGTGCGTCTCGAAATAGTCAATCCCAATCAACCTGCTGCGTGACGACCTACACGTACTAACTTCTATTAGACGGACGGCCGTGCCTTGGCTTAAGGTTTAACGTTTTGTTGGAGAAATAGTTAGGTAACTATTCCGTAATCACACTTCTTATTTATTTTATAAGTGTATTCCTTCCCAAGGATGGGGGTTTTAATACATGTATACGTTATATTTCCGAAAATATATTTTTAAGTCTCACTTGAAAAAAATATATTTTAATCACTTGTCTAAAATATTCTAACTCCAAAATATACATATTTTTCCCAAAAATATTATATTTTACTTCATACCATTTCCAAAATAATACTTTATCAAAATACACATTTAAGAGTATTTTCCGAAAATACACAAGTTACATTTTAAAGTTCGCGTTGTAATAACAATACCGGTGTAACTTAAATATTTATTTGTGATAGCGTTGGTATTATTTTGGAGTCGTGATTTCGTAATATTCCCAGGTTATATTATTTTTATCCTAAAAATAATATATGTAGTTCACAAAATAATTACATAATCACACGAGCGTTTTATTACGTAATATATATTCTAAATATATACTTAACAAGTTTTATTTACGAAAATCCACCTCTGATACTTTGTAATTTTTGAAATAAAATCATGGCGAAGTTTATTTTGAAAACAAAGTTAAAAATATATTTTGTAAACATTTGTTTAGAAAAATATTTCTAAGTGTTATATTTCTAGAAAAATTTCGCCAGAGTTTCCTCTGTAACTGGAGGTGTCCACGCTTACAAGCGTATCATTTTCTTTTCAAAATTTCAATCAACGATCATCAATCAACAATATAAAATCTTTAATCACTATCTTGACAAAAACAACCCTAAATTATAAACTCATGAACTTGAATGTTCTGTAAAAATATGTAGTAACTTTCTAACATATTTAATAGATCTTGTTATCTTTAAAAATAAAATTAGTTTCTTAAAAACTTTATTTTTAAAGATCTTGAAGTTTCACAACTTCTAGTCATGATTTACCAAAAATATTTCTTGTTAAATTTTTCTTGTGACACAAGTGTTTACACACTTGTTTATTCACTAAAATGCTTTTAGTTTATGTAAGGTCCGGGTTTTAACAAATCTTGCATCTTTCACTTGGTTCATCCGAAAAACCACTTGTAGATCTTTAGATCTACATGTTTAGAGTCTTATTTTACAAGAAAAATTACATTTACTCAAGTTCATGTTTCATGAGTGGAAGGGTTCATCATCTTTTATAATTTTAACACTAACATACTACTAGTTCATGTTCTTGAACATGATCTAGTATGGTTAGATGATGATCCATCCCACTCTTAGTAACAAACAACATCAAATAATCACAATCATACAAGATTCATAAGATTTACACATGTATCTTCTCTTTATCCACCATTAATCACTTATGTTCAAGACTTTATGTTATGTTCTTTAGTGTTCTTAACTTTTAACCATTAAATCACTTATTAACCACCATAAACAAGAACAAGATGATGTTTAGAGGCACTTACTACTAGCTCAAGGCTAGGGAAGAAACAAGATGTAAATGTGGTGGATAAAAGAAATCTAGAGAGGTCCTTGCACTTCCGAAAGCACCGAGCTTGATTGTATGATCTTTAACACCGTTGGGTATGTATGGTTTGCTTGTAGGAGGCTTGATGGTGGCGGTATGGTGGTGTGGTGGTGGCGGACGGATGGACAAGAGGGAAAGAGAGAGCAAGAGTTGAGTTGGTGATTGTGAAATGAAGCTCTTAACCCTCATGTTTACTTATAATCCCATGTACTTATTATCCAACATATATTGTGTCATCTGGATACTAAACATGGGGATTAAAATAATCAAAGAATTGTGGGGTGTGTCCCCACTCCACAAACCGGTTCGCAAGGGGGGGTATGGGGTTGGATTTCAAGTCTTTAGTTACTAATTAGTTAGATTAAAATGGTTAAGTTAGAGATTTAAGTGTGTAATCAAATATAAAGGGTGTTAGGGTGTTCGGGGACCCTAACTAGCTCAGAAAAGCAGAAACAATGTCTTTGGCAATATTTTTATGTTCTGGGTAAAGTCCGGTTGTTCGGTTAGATATTGATCCGTTAAAGTGTCAAATAAGCTTTAAAGTGTCTTTAATAGTGTTTTTAGTGACACAATAAATTCCTGACACTTTGGAAAGTGTCTAGAATTATTTTACCAAGTTTTTGCACTTTACTAGCTTTGTTAAAAGCTGAATTTTGGTTACTAGTGCAGAATTCTGCACTTTAGGTATGTTTTACGCACTTCCGGGCACTATATCTATCACCTAGTGACGCAGTTTAATGATCCTCACATCCCTACACTCCCTACCAGTGTAGTACTTTATTCCCAGCTCATACTGGCCTCAATATAGTGTCTGTCTAGGTGCTGGCAATGTCAGCATGTTTACTGGGTTATCCGTATAGTGTGCTCACTGTGCTTTTGTGCATCAAGGTTGTCACTAATGTTTGTGTGTAAATAATAGAGTGACAATATAAATGTGATGCATGAGTATGTATGTATCAGAAATCAAGAAACAGTTTAACCACAATTGTAAGCAAGCACAGTAATTAAGCATTAATTAAATATTAATTAATTGTACGGATACCTGGTTTTGTGAGGGTTGTCACAGAACGAGCCTACAACAGTGCCTTCGCACAACTATCAGACTAAAACAGCTTCGAACAAAGATTTCTTCAAACCCAAGTGGCTTCATTCGAAGGTGTAGCTTCGAACCAAATACAATCAGCAAACATTTTCATTTTCGAACAAATTTTCAATCAACTGAATGTGTAAATCTTTGAATTTTGTTTTGAAAATTTGTAGGATTGTTTAACTCTATTTTTTCACACGTTATATCAAAAATCCAGCTTATTTTAACCGTAAAAACACTGTAAATTTGAGTTTAAAGTTTTCAAGAAAATGAAAAGAAGATGAGTAGAAGTAGAAATATGATGAAGATGATGAAATCAGCTATGAATCTGATGTAGAAGCATGATTCTCTGTGTCTTCAATCCTTAGCAATCAAGCACCCGCTCTGATACCACTTGTGAATTCAGGATCTTGATGAATTCCTTGACCTTGAATGCGTACCGACACGTGAACTGTGCGGAATCCAATCACGTGTGTGGATCAAACAAAGAGATGTAAATATAACTGGTTTCTATTACTGATATGACAACGTTTACATCGTGAAACCAAACTGACAGAGCTTCGCATCAAAATACACAAAGTCCTATTTCGTTAGAACCCAAGACCTCTATTTATAGAGATGTAGGTTCGAACCAAGCATGATGTGGTGTCTTCGTACGAAGCTGGTGGCTTCATACGAAGCTACCTTTGTTTCATATCTTGTTTTCTTCAACACTTTTATCAATCTTATTTCATTCGATCCAGCAACGTTTCGTGATTGACGCAAACGATAGACATACTGCACTCACAGTTTACGTGACATTTATAAGAACCGTCACGGCAACCACCCCATCCATCGTATATCGAGTATATCCGTTAGTTTTTTTAAAGATATAAATTTTTATTAGATTCATTCAACCCGTGTAATAAACGAGGTTTTTTAAAGATATAACATTTTTAGTTTTTACTATACAAAATTACATCTACGTAACTCGTGTAATACTCGGGATTTTTAAAAATATAACTTTTTTATTATGTAGTAAATAAAATTAGATTTATTCAATCCATATAATACATAGGGTTTATAAAGATATAATCTTTTATTGTTTGGTATATAAAATTACATGTGCTCAACCCGTATGACACATGAGGTTCTTAAAAATTTAACTTTTTTCATTATTTAATATATAAAATTAAATTTACTCAACCCGTACAATACACGGGGTTCTTAAAAATACAACTTTTATTATTATTTAATATGTAAAATTATATTTATTCAACCCATGTAATAAACGAGATAAATATATATATATATATATATATATATTGTTTTATTATTTGGTATATAAAATTACATTTATTCAACCCGTGTAATAAACGAGATTTTTAAAGATATATTTTTTTATTATTTGGTATATAAAATTAAATTTATTCAACCCGTGTAATAAACGGGGTTCTAACCTAGTTTATATATATGGAAATATATAATATGATACTTTCGGGTATTATTCGGGTAAATGGGCCGGGTATCGGGTGGGTATCACTAAATCCCATACCCGTACCCGATTTTTTTTTTCTTTTTTTAAGCCTGTACCCGGCCCATACCTATTGGGCTTTGGGTATACCCGGCCCGTATATTTCGGGTTTCGGGTATACCCGTCGGGCTTGGGCTTTTTCGCCATCCCTACATATACCTAAGGGCCTAAAATCTTTAAAAATATTCTACACTCAATGAAAAAAAAATCATGGGTCCACCACTGGCGGTGTGTTGGGGCGTTGCCGGCCCTCACCGGCCCTAGTCCACTCCCCCACACCGAGTAGTCTAAATATTGGTGTCTAAGTTTAGGAAAATAAAAACATTTTCATATGCATGAAAAAAAAACTCATTGTTCACTACTTTTTCCAACAACTTATATAATCATTATTTGTTATTCAGTTTATTACAGAATTAGATTTTGCGAAAGGAAAACCAAACTGAGAATACAATGACCAACTCGGTTTCGGTTAAAAACCGAACATGAAACTGAATCTATATATAATTCAGTTTGGTTTTTAATTGGTTTCGGTTCAGTTCAGTTTTCAGCTTAATCAGCTTCAAACTGAATAACGAACACCTCTACAACATACTGCTACATAGAGGTAATATCTGTCGAAATGCGGAAACAGTTAGTTATAACTTGATGTTAAAAACTCGAAACAATCAAAGTTTTACCGGTAGGTAATCGTACACCATCATTTCAGTACATATCATGATAAAGAAATGAAATTTTTTTCCTGGGCACTTGGGCAGAATAAACAAGGACTCTTAAATTTAAGGTCAAGTTATTCTACAAAGGCTTCTAATTGTAAGAAGTGTAAGAAGGATTTATAGAGTGACAAGTGTCCAATAACTTAAAATTAAACCCACTACATCACCACCCAAAACCTAAACACCCACCCCCACCCCACCCCACCCCACCCCACCCCACCACCACCCAAAAACCTAAACCCCCACCCCCTTGGCAAAAAAAAAATGATGGGGGGGGGGGGGGGGGGGTTTAGGTTTTTGGTGGTGGTGGATGTTTAAGTTTTTTTTTTTTTTTTTTTTTTGTAGTGGGTTTTTTTAGGTTATTGGACACTTGTCACTTTATAAATCATTCTTACACTTCTTACAATTAGGATCCTTTGTATTTGATCCTAATCCCTTAAGTGTATATTTTTGTTATAAAAAAACTCATTGATTAATGTATATTATGTGTGTATTAGAAGAGAAAAATGTGTGCTGGAAATGGAAGAAGAAATATACCTAGCTAGATTGAACCAAAACATAATCATAAATATTATAAGTTAAAACTTAATTTACAAGAGTAATTAATATATGTTGGCCATCACGGGGAATAAAAAAATCAAAATTTTCTGAAAGAGATAATTAACTTCATCTAATTCAGATATATGTAATGATAAGCTTAATGTTATTGTCTTAAGTAATCAAAAAATAAATCATTTAAAATGTTACCACGGTTAAGTTTTATATACTTTTTATATAAGTTTGTAAATAAATTATATACATATTTGTTTAGGAAACAGGAAAGAAATAAGAAGGTATCGAGAAGGAGGTGATATCACATGTTACAATTAAAAAACAATGCATCATTCATGTGTTAATGGTTGCATCATAGGAAGCATGTTGGGAACTACCCAAAACACATAATTATTTGAGAAAATTATCGAAAGATTAACAAAAAGTCAAAAGACATAAATATGCTCCTGGGAAAAAGAAGGATTTATATTTAGTGGGTTGAAAATTCTTAATGTGGAAATGAAAATGACATTAAGATCTTTCTACATCTCTGAATAATTGTAAATATTTGAAAAAAAAAATGATTCCAGAATTAAATATATGAAGAAAGTCTTGATGATTCAAACATATAATGAGTTAATTAATTACACAAATAATGGTGTAATTAAATATATGAAGAACATCACTAGCTTTTGTTGTTATTATAAAATGAAAACCACATAATTCGAATATACAATGTAAACGTAAACCCTAAAGGTGTGTGTGACTATAACTAAAATCATAGAAACTATTCATCTAACTAGCTATTGTAATAAATAATTATAATTATTCACATGTGAACCCATTATAAACGTTGTAATAATAAAAAGAAAACATTTAGTATTGCAATTATAAGGAAAAGGAAGATTATGATGATCATGGGAGAAGAAACATTTTTAAGGTTTGATAACATGATTCTCTTTTCAAACTTTCGGCCCCCACTAATCTCATCGTGCAAAATTCCAAAATGCAAATAGTCAATATAAGTGAAAGAAAGTATTGCTTTGTGATCATGAATTTAAGGAAGGGAAATTCAGTTTGGATATCTTTTTGTTACATTTTGACCCAATTTTAGTTTAAAATTGGTGAACTAGAGACAAAAACATACCAAAAATGTGGTTATAAAATTTTGCTATGGGTATTTAAATAAGATGCATCAAAGCTCAAATGTCGTTTCTCGTCTTCAGTATGGTCAAAACATTAATTAATAATATGTTAAAACGATTTTCAAAAAAAAAAAATATGTTAAAACCGCTCTATGATGACTAACTATGTCTTTCACAACGTCTACATCATACTTTATTTATGGATATTCAGAAATAATTCATACAAGTTGAAAACTTATAACAAAAACAATTCAAAACCTCCGGGCGTAATTTTTCCAAGTCAAAATAACTTTTATCTTGAGATTTCTTTTTTTACATGTAGCTAATTTATATCTCTTCTAATTCTACTTAAATTTACATCTTCAACTTAAAGGAATTAATATCTTCAAATAACACATTGATACCGCTATACTACAAGCCGTTTAGTATCTTAAGATGCTGTAGCACTAATAATTGAATTGGGACCAGAATAAAATTTTTGAGACTATGGATATTTTATGGTAAATTTTAGAAATCAATTTAAAATTGTAAGAATTCATGAAAGAAATCAAGAATGATATTACATTCTAAAATATTATCTCGCTTGAATCTAGATTAGCTTAAGAATGATAGTCCCCTAGCTCAATTCTAGATTAAAGCTTCTAGTTCGAGTTGATGTCTAGCTTAACTAAACTCGCAAGCCTATTGAAACCATTATTTATACAAATATAATAACTTTAATTTCGTATAAAAATATATATATATATATATAAATATATATATAGGGAGAAGATCTTGCGAGAACCGCGAAAACCAATGTGAACACAACAAAAAATGCCTAAAAGTAGCTAAAAATCACACAATTTTTTTTTTTAATATTTTTATATAAAAATCTCTACTTTTCGAAGCCAAAAAAAAATTTTTTTTTTTTTTAAAAAAATTTTGCCACTAAAAGTAGCGATTTGAGCATAAAAAAATATTAAAAAAAATTATATTTTTTTTAGGTTTTTTGGGGGTTTAGTTTTTAGCATTTTAGCTTGGGAGGGGGGGGGTTAGGTTTTTGGGGGGTGGGGGAGGGGGGTTTAGGTTTTTTTTTTTTTTTTTTTTTTGGGGGGGGGGGGGGGTTAGTTTTTTTTAGGTTTTTTTAGCTATTTTAGGTTGTGTTCACATTGGTTCTCGCGGTTCTCACAATAAGGGTGGTTCTCGCATGAACTCCTCCTTATATATATATATATATATATATAGGATAATGCTAGATAAAAAACCCTAAAATTCTTAGAAAACTTTGGAAACCCAAATGGGAAGCCATTTTTACCCAACCTCCCGACATTTTTTTTTTTTGAAAAAAATTACACATGTAATATACATGTTTTAGAGTGTTTTGGGCCAAAAAAAACAAAAAAGCGCCGAAGGGATTTTTTTAAAAAAAATAAACAAATTTCAGCTCCTAACACGTGTTAAGCAAAAAAAACAGAATTTCGCTGAAAATTGCTGAAACTTGTTTTTTTTTTTTTTAAATATCCCTTCGGCGCTTTTTTGATTTTTTTGGCCCAAAAGTCTTAAAAACATGTATATTACATGTGTTATTTTTTTCAAAAAAAAAAAATGTCGGGAGCTTGGGTTTTCTCGGGTTTTTTATATATATAGGGTTTTCTATCTAGCCCTACCCTATATATATATATATATATATATATATATATATATCATAATTATAAGCACAATAATAACTAAAGAAGCTGTATTATGTTATATATACAAATTACAACCATACATAGAAAAATATTTATATACTTATATAGGTAATTAATTAATTTAATAATTAAAAATTATGATTATATGATTATGAGCAACCCATTATTCTAGAACCCAACAATATTCACCCACGCTAGCAAGCCCAGTGCATCGCCGCCCCAACAGCGTAGCCCATATTTAAATTTCAATCCAATTCGGAACTGAAACAATAAAACTTTTCAGTGACTCGTTTCTACTTCACTTTTAATTTAATTTCTAAGATAAACCTTTTTTAATTTTTTACACTTAATAGTTAATACCAGCTAACCTTATACTTACAAGAATTTAAACTCACAAACATCATATTGCTAGACCACTAGATCATGGATTTATACTTTACTTTAATTTCAAGTATGACGAAACAAGTACGAATATATGTCCTAAGTTTACACCCTTCGTTCACATTAATATTATTATTCCACCTTTGAGGTAGGATTAAATATAAATCCACCCTTTACAAAACTTAATGATGACAAGTAGAAAATTTGGACCAGTTTAAGGGTGGAACCTAATTTTGGTTCCACCTTTGAGGACGGTGTCTA
>JARYGA010019088.1:0-47698 GCA_030545235.1 Helianthus tuberosus
AAATCGAACAAAAAGTAACGTAAAAAAGTTAAACACGCACGCACGTTGCGGCTTGTTAACTCACAAAAATTAGACGAGAACCTAAAACATAGAAAATAATAACTAAGTTGGCTTAGGACCCTCAAGTTGTGACAGGTCCGTTAAACCACCAAAAAATAGACATAAAATTTCGAACCACGTACGCACGTTGCAATGTTTTTACTCGTAAGGTTTAGACCGGAACGTAAAACAACAGTTTTGTAAAAGATGAAAACTATAAGGGACCAAAGTCAAAAGTGGAAAGTGTTGGGATTAAAAATAAAAAGTGAAAACTAAAGGGGTTGAAAACTAAATAATGAAAATTAGAAAGGTTAATTTGTATAAAAATAAACTTGAGGGATCATAATAAGTAAATAATAAATAAATTGAATAGCAAAATATTCTCACAAACTATTTTTGCTAAATTAAAGTTAAAGATATATAATATAATAATATAATTTTATTATTTTGCATTTGAAAGTTACGGTGACTTTGTCCTATATAAAGGAATCCGAGGTCTCCACACCAAAGGATTTCAATTTTCGTTCACATGGTAATTAAGCAATTTTTTTTAAGGACGACTATATATACTATAGGAGTGTAGGTTATATCATTATCAATTTTGTATTTTTATTGTTCTACGTGTTTAATAAACTGTCTTGGCAAAAATTCAGTGAAACTAAAATGTTCTCCTATCATATAATTGCTTAAGAGTGTTATGAATCAATGGGGTGGTGATCCATTGGCATATATAAAGCCTTTAAACACCTTGCAGAGGGAGATGTGCGATAGAGATTAAAAAAGAAATTTGTCGTTAAAAAAAAACAAGGTTTTTAAAGAATTTATCAATAATAACAAATGAGTGATGGACTACGTGATTGTAACTGCCTAATCGTTTATCAGATTACACAATCTTCAAATACGCAACAATTATTTCTTGTTTTTTTTTTGTTTTTGTTTTTGTTTTGGTATGACCCTCTTCTTTGTCCATGGCTCTATAGCCTAGTGGCATTTTGGGGGTGGGATAAGACTTTGGGACCAATAGGTCCTGGGTTCGATTCCCACAAAGGGGGTTTTCCTATATTTATTGGGTTTCCTCCTGAATTGGTGTATAGGCATTATGCCTAGTGGAGATGGATATGATCGGGTGGTTCCGCTGGTGGCACGATGATACTCCAGTGGTCCGTCAGTGATCCAAATTTGCCGTTCAAAAAAAAAAAAAAATATGATGATCATTGTTAATTGGTATCATCGAGTTACATAAGTAATAAGGAACCTAACCAATTATATTTACCGATTATTAAACCATTCATGTGAGAACTTCAAAAACCATTTGGCTAGATACTACTTTCAAAACATATGTACAATTTCTCGTATATATGTATCATGTATGAGTTTGTTACTTTGCATACAATCTTAACAAAGCTTTGCATAAAAATATACACATCTTATAGAGTTTTTTTTTTTCCTAAAAGGGTGTAGTTGAAAAAATTATTTACCTAAATGGGTATTTTGAAAAGTATTTATCAAAACGGATGCTTTTTAAAAATTTACTTTTTCTTACTCCTAATCTTATTGAGTAAAGTAATTTCTAAACAATTTAGAATATGTAGACAATTATATGAAATAGCATGATCAAAAAATATGATTTACAAATGGTTGATTTCATATTCAAGAACATCTTCTTTTAGTAATGATATCATATTTATATTTTTTTTTAAATTAAGATATATTTTTTATTATGTAAAGTATTAAAAATTAAAGAAATAGTTAAACATGAAAGATGAGGGTTTGAATATATGGTAAGACACAAACCTAACGCAAAATTAGCGAGTTTAGTTTAGTATAAATAGGTTAGTTTCAGGGAACTTACAAAATTGTTTAGCTAACTGTTCAGTTTCGTGTTAGCCCGGCTGGTTTGTAGATTGACCCATTTAAACCATTTTTTTATTTGACTTATTGAAATGTGTTTTATGTAAAAAATTTATTTGGTTGAGTCTGTTTCGCGTTGAAAACTTGACCCGTTTAACAGCCCTAAATGGAATGATATGTGTGACATTTTAAAACGACTAATGACAAACATTTATGAAAAATATTGTTATGTAAGTTCAAAAAATATATGAGAAAGAATAAAGACAACGTTCTTATATTTATAGTTAAAGGAAATATTAATATTAATAAATAATTTAAATAACATTTAAATAAT
The DNA here is from genome assembly GCA_030545235.1 of Helianthus tuberosus. Classification (NCBI taxonomy): domain Eukaryota; kingdom Viridiplantae; phylum Streptophyta; class Magnoliopsida; order Asterales; family Asteraceae; genus Helianthus; species Helianthus tuberosus. The sequence continues at coordinate 2,225 of JARYGA010019088.1, forward strand.
TTTTTCAAAGTCTTAGACCCCCCGTAGTGGGGCGTTTTTTTTAAAAAAAATTCAAAAAAAACGCCTAGAAACGCCCCCACCCCCATTACATGGGGCGTTTTTTAAAAAAAAAAATCAAAAACTTGAACTTGGCGTGATTATTATAACGCTAAATTTGTGTTTGACTTGGAGTATGTGTTTTGTTTTTATTCTCTTTGTCTGACATGTTAATTAATGCTCCCACTTTTGCCCAATGAGAAAGTAGTATGTCTTTTGTTTTGTTTTTTTTTTTTTTTTTTTTTTAATGATTGGAAGGGGTATTGGGCATTATTGGAATAATGCCCCACTACACCTCTTTTGCTATAATGCCCCATGTGTGACTAGGCGCCACGTGTCGTATAATGCCCCATGTTGGGGGCATTATTCTTGTTTACCACTACGGGTGGTCTTACAACCTGTTTTTTAATTGAACTATAATTGAAAAGAAACTACTTTACCCGATAAGATTAGGGGTGAGAAAAAGTTACTATTAAAAAAAACTCATTTTGGTAAATATTTTTCAAATACTCATTTAGCTAAATAATTTTTTCAACTACACCATTTTGGGAAAAAAATGTCCATCGTATATTTATTAGTATTACTTGAATCAATGCTTTGATTTTTCATTTTAAATCTCCATGGATGGTAAATATCCGAATACTATTTTTTTTTTTGAAAAAAAAATCAGTATTAGGATATTTAGCATCCATGGAGATTGGAGAACTTGTTAAATGTATTTTTTTGAACGGCAAAACCACTGTATATTGTTAAGTGTATTAAAGAAACAAATATACTGACGTTACGTATATCAAGATATTGCCCTTAAAATCAACAAATATTCATTTTTAGGAAATTAAAGAAATCTAATTTTCTCATTTTAGCGATTATTTAAAATTTAAGTATCTTACCTAATTCAAAATAATGGAATGGTCAAATCATATAGATTTGGGAAAGTGACTGATATCAACAATTTCGTGCATATAAAGAGGTTTCGCATCAAAACTAAAACAGTTAAAATTTGAGGTGTAAAAAACTAAAATTAAAAACCCTATTTTCTTTTTATGGAAGTCAAGAGCGGGTCTAGGGGGTTTTTCAAGAACCCTCTTGATTTGGAAAAAATTAAAAAAAAAAGTAGTTAAACCCTTGTATGATTTATAAAAAACTAGTAAGAATTATTGAAAATTTACCAAAATGAACTCTCTATAAAGTGTTTCTGAATCCGTCACTGATAAGTTAACTAAGGTGTCACATTATTCATATTATATTTATATCTTTGTATTAAGGGGAGAAATAGATCGATTCTACGACACGAAATATATATATAGTGTGAGATTCATTTGGAACACTAAAAAAGTAGGCAACCGGAGAACCCTCCTAACAATTTAACTTAACATGTTAAAAATCATTTTTTTTAAATTTTTTCGGCATTTTTCTTTATATATACTTTTAGAAGCATTTTTAATAAAAAAAATCAAAAACTGAAAATATAAAAAAAGTTAAAAAAAAGGCTTAACTTTTTTTTTTTTTACAAAAAGGCTTAAATTATTGGAATAGTTTCTACCCATTTTATAAGGAAAAGCGCTGAAAATTAAAAAAAAAATGATTTTTAACATGTTAAGTTAATTTTATAAGATATATTTTTTAAATTGTTTTTTAAACATTTTTTTTATATTTTTTAGTTTTTTTTTATTTTTTTATTAAAAATGTTTCTACATGTATTTATAAGGAAAAACACCAATTTTTTTTAGAAAAAGTTGACTTTTAACATGTTAGGTTGAATTTTTAAAAGTGTTCCCCGGTTACACTTTTTTAGCATTCCCTAATGAACTCTCCCCTACGTATACACTACAAAAAAGATCGCCATCAGAGACTGAAAAACCAGTCTCTAAAACTCCTAAATCAGTCCCTAATGGTTATTAGGGACTGATTTTGCCAGTCCCTAGTTAGTCCTAATTGCTTAGTCCTAGATACCTTCATTAGTAACTAAATTTCAGTCCCGATTGTATGACACCAATAGAGACTGACATTCAGTCTCCTATACACATAAAATCAGTCCTTAATATATGTAGTCTTAAAACATCATTTCAGTCTCGAATACAATTTATCGGTGACTGAAAATCAGTACTTGAACCTTGTCTATTTTGTCCCAAATACATTTAATTAGATTTGGGTTCCATGACAATTCAGTCTCTAATAGACGTTGTAGAGACTGAGAATTAGTCCCTGATAACATGCCATTTCATTCCTTAATATATTTTTTAGGGACTGAAAATATGTAGCTTTTAAGAATTTTTTCAGTCCTGAATACGTTCTTTTAGAGACTAAGAATCAGTCCCTGATTATATGTTCTTTTAGAGACTGACAATTAGTCCTTAATAACATATTCAATTTATCTTTTAGGGACTAAAAATAATCTTAGATGTCATTATTTAGTCTCGAATATGTTTTTAGAGACTGAAATTTTGTATCTTTTAAGAACTTTTTCAATCCCGAATATGTTTTTTAGAGACTGATAATCACTCCCTAATATGTTAATTTCGTAACTAAAAAATAGTCTATGATGCTATGACTCTTTCTAGTCATGAGTTTTTTGAATACTAAAAAATAGTCTTTGATACTACATTTGATAGTCGATAGTATGCATGCACATTTGGTAATATATTTACTTTTTAGGACTAATAAGAATCTTAAATACAATGACATTCTCAACAAATTTAATCCATAACATTATAGCATGTTAATTCTAAACTTTAATAAAGTTAACAGTCAAACATATAAGTAAAAATACTTAGTAGATCAATCCTAAACTTCAAAAAAGTAATCAAACAAACACCAACAAAGTAAGTTTAACTAACTCACATCCTAGATCAAACTATCATTAACATTGAGTTGCCCATCCAAATCATTTGCTCCACCACTCACATGTGCGGATATTGAGCTCTCAAAATCCGGAAACTTTGAGCTCATGAACATCAACATTTTTTCCGAGTTCTCATTGCTTTGTTTCAATTTCTCTTCTAGTAAAGTCACCTGATTTCGATGTGCTTCCGTCTCACTTGAAGATGGTTGAGACGATCCAGCTTCCGATGTCATCCAAAAATCTTTTTTCTGAAAACCGGTCCAATGCCTACCTTCCATGCAGATTTTGTTGTTTTTTTCTTGGCACGTATACTTTCAATTGCCTCCTTTTCGAGCTCGTGATCCATGGTAGTAGTTATCGTTGTCCCATTAGAAATTAACTTTGCCACTGCCTCCTCTTTATGTTGAATAAGATTTGCCTAACAAAGAGAGTGTAACAATATCATCAATTTCAAATAATATCATCAATAATTAGTAAACGAATAAACAAATCTCTCAAATTTCAAACAAATAATGTGACTTTTCTAAATAAAAATCTTTGATAACTATATAGCTCAGTCTCTAAAAAATAAAATTGATGAGATTGTAACAATATCATCAGGTTTTATTTATCTAAAAAATAATATAAAAAAGGGATCATTCACATTATATTTGATAAACAATAGGCTCTCATCATTCACATCATATGCTAAAAAATAAAAAAATAAATGTAACCTGAGTGTGGCTAAGTTGTTGTCTTGGTCTGATGATGATTATTGATCGCAATACGCAAAGAAAAAGAAACGTGGATATCCTTACGTATTGCCGCTCAAAATTCAGCCTATATATCTCTAAACCTAACTTGCATCTATCAGAAATCTAGTTCTAAAAAATGGGTTGTTTCAAAGAGAGTAATAACTTACATATTCAGTTTCTGCCTCCTCATTTTGCCATCCTTTTTTAGCATTATAATGCAACTTGTAATAGACTTCAAAGGGGATAGGCGGCGTTTGAGTCTCGCGATTTGTCTGTGACAACAAAAAGCAATAATATAACATAGGGCTTGATAAATGTGTTTAGAAAACATTGAAGTTGGAACTAACAAATAATGGTTAATAATCTAGATATGAACATAAATGGTCCATAAATGAAAAGAGAGTACTAAACTAATTCACTAAATCAAATAAAACCCTTTAAGTTTAAACAATAAATCTTCAAAACTTACCATGTGGTATACGTGATTGGCTATTGACCGAGAGCCTCCTCTACTTGTAACAACTTGTTTTCCACGATTACATTCCATTTGATCACTGTATCTCTATAAAGTTAAGAAGAATGGTCCAGTGAGTTATATGCAATCAAATCACTATGATCCAATAGCATTTACATCAATATGTAGGACCTTATATGTATGTAAACTACTTTGTGTATGTATGTATATATGATGTTAACATAAAGTTTACATAAATTTGTTTCAAGCATTCAACAAACTTACCCGAGTTGATTCTAACTCCCAATAATCGCATAAATGGTTCCAATCTTCCGGACTCCGACAATTGGATTTCATCATTGATCTAGCCAACCGAGGATTGGTTTTTCCTCCATTATTCTTCCAGCGGGCACTCAACTCACCTCTGGTACGTTTCCATTGTTGATGTAGTCGATAATCCACATATCCCATGAAAACTCTATCTGTTCGCAACAAATTGAATTTTCCCTACATTGAATTTGTATGTTAACACTGCAAATTAAAATGTGAGTACTCTTCAATAATTAAAAAAAGTATATCCAACTTACTTGTAACTTTTCATACATCAGTTTTTTTAGGGGTAACTTTGTAGAATAGTAACCAAGTTTTGAAAGTGTTCCAATTTGGTCACTCAAGTTTCAACAGTGTTCCAATCAGGTCACTCAACATTCATTTTTCATTAAAATTAAGGGTTTTTCCATCCATTTCATAAGTAATCATGGTGATGTGGATTTTTGTTTATTTTTTCCCTTTTATTTGATGCTAACTTCGAATGATGATGTGGATTGTAACTTTTTTTTTAATTTTTAATGTAATTAATGTGTTTTTATTTTTAATAAATATAATTTCAAATATTAAAATAATCCGACCCCAACATCTTATGCTTCATTTTTTTCTTGACACATAGAAAAAAGGACATGACTCGATTTGAATATTAAGTTATCTAGTTGGAACAAAAACGATATGAGTGACCTAATTAGAACACTTTTAAAACTTGGTTACTATTCTGTGACATTTTCCCGTTTTTTTATATCAGCAGGTACGGACTCCCATTTGTGAAAGTTCATTGGACATACACTACGTATTACAATCCCACACTCATTTGCAAACTGAGTAGTTGTACGCCCAACAAATCCTTTCGTACCGCCAGCCATTGTTAAAGAAATTTTGGAACCCTCAGGCAAATTCTCAAAGTCTTTTGTAGGGCTAAGATTGAGATTTGGACCACGCCTTTTTGGTGGATCAACCTGGGGTTGATTTGAATCTGTACATTGTTTACAATTAGGGGAGCTCAAAGACTATTTCAATATAAACAAACAAACATAATAATTTTACTTTAAATATTTCTTGTTCATCTTTTTTATTAGCCCATCTGATCGAGTCAAAAATTAAGATCAGCCTAGTTTAACCTGTTAAATTGGAAAAGGTTATCTCAATATGTCACACCCTGGCTTTTGCGGAAGCGTGGGTTTATTTGGTGTGACTTCTTAATACCATAGCAACAATCATAACAATGCTATATGAAAGTAAAACACATGATGTTCATCCATTCATTAAACTTAAAGACACCACAACGTCATTGTCTAAAATATCGACGCACAAAACAAGTTACAACCAAGACAAGATTAAAGCGTTTTCACATGACACAACAAAAGACTTAAGTAATACGTGATTTAAAGACATGTAACCGTCCAGGTAAGGGTTACACCTCCTAAACCCGGATGACATCGTTATTCATTACGCAGCTTGACACAATAGCATACTTCCCAGATCCATTAATTTCCTGAAATACATGTATTTTGAAAAAAAAAATCAACAAAAGTTGAGCGAGTTCATGTAAAAGTGAGTATGTATAAACCTTCAAAGTATGAATAAACGTCCCTGGTATGTAGCAATAAGGAAAAAGAGATCACCATTGGGTTGCAAAGCCAATGATATGTGTGAAGTGATGCAGGAAGACTCAAACCTAGCAAATTTGTGCGTCGGGCTCAAAGTCACCCCATGGTCCGTACTGTGGACTCAGGAGCTGGGCTCGCTACACCCAAATAGATCTACCGCTCATGACCCTCGGTCCTACAACGAGGATTAATGGCCTTAAGTTCCACCTACCCACTCACATGATCTAAGTAGTAAACCCTCCTTAAGCTAACCATACCATGTATAAAATGTCTGTAATAATTGTAACATGTATTCCACCCCCGAAGTATAAAACTGAAAACTGTTAAGAGAAAAGGGGGACATGAACTCACCTTAATTACGAGTAAGTCCTAACGAGTATGCAAATGTGAGAGTTCTTGGAAATAAGATTCCACGTCACTCTAATTGATTGAACATGCAACAATATGGGATATGTATCAACAATAATGTTTAATTGGATAATTGGAAATCCTAAATCTATAGGATTCGGTAGTGTTTTGTTTAAATGGTACTTATGTGGTTAGGATAACCTAATAGAGAACTCGGAAAGTGAATATGAGGTAATGGAATTATTTATGAAAAATATTTATTTATCATAAATAATAAAATTACACAAATTGTACAAATGATTTAATATAAACATTTGTAATAATAAACCAAATATATTTAACTAGTATAATAACATAATTAAATATAATGATTATTGGCAAAATATTGTACAAGTGATATAATTAATTTATAAAAATTATAAATTAATTTATATGGTTGAAATATTTACTATTTGAAAAATAAATATTTCGTTTAAAAGAATACATATGATAATTATATGATTAATTATCAGAATAATTATATTAAATCTGAATAATTAAAAATAACATTTTTAATTATTGAACTTTAGTATTACAGATTTAAAATAATTATTATGGCCTTGGAATCATTTTAAATGATTAAAATGAATTAAAATGGTTAAAATAACCATTAATAAGTTTATATAAGTTTAATTATCTAAATAATTAAATATAATAAAAATTCAGATTCTTATTTTGTATAAACTCAGAATAATGCATATTTTGTCATAAAAATAATTTTGGATCAAAATTATATAGTTATATAATTTAATTACATTAAATTAAACTATATAAATAAATATAAATACTGATTTATTTATATAAATATCAAATTTACATAAAATATCAGTAATAATATTATTTTTGTAAAGTCCAACATGTAAAATAATTAGTATAAAAATTTCAATAATTAATTCACTAAATCCGAATTATTATAATTTTGTAAAGATTAAACTATTTTTAATTTATAAAAAAATAGTTTTATAAACAATTTGACTAACATAATATTTTTAATAATTGAATCAGTAATTAAAGTATTTATGTTAAAGTTTTCGGACTTTAACTAGTTAGTCTCAATTTATTATGAATTAATGAAAAATCTGTTAAATAAAAGAAAACAAACAATAATCACTATTTATCATCTTCCCCAAATTCGGTCAAACCAGAAAGTCAACGCATCCAAAACTCGATCAAAACTGGTTTATAATTTAATTAACTTTGGGGAAACATTGTATAAGCATAAATGAACTAATTGAAACAATAAAAACGAACCGGTATTGGCTGGAACGGTGTATCGACTAAATTCCGGCGAGTTTTGAACTCCGGCGAGAGTTTTCGATCGGGTTTCGTCAAAAACAGTATGTTTAAGTGTTCTAATGGGTGTGGAAGATTTGTAAGAGTTCAGGGAGTCTTATATACACGAAAAAATTGATCAAACCGACACAAAATTAGTGGATTAATTCCACTTATACAAACTTTTTTTTTTAAATATATCCCCGTTAATGCTCGTTTAATGCGTTTTTAGTGCGATTTGTTTAAGAAAAAGATGTATAATCATAATGGGTTATGTTAAAAGTAATAAAGGAAGTGGAAAGATTCGATTTTAATCGGTTTTGGTGTGTTTTGGTTGAAACCCGTAACCTGCAGAACTGGTTCTAAGTATCCAGGTCTGTTTTAAAATGTATATATATATAATGTAATCTGATATCCATCACATGTGGTTGGTTAGTCCAGCCGGTTGATGCGTGGTCTTGTGTGCGAGACGTCGCGGGTTCGAGTCCGTCTCGTGGCCGGTTCAAAGGCTTTTAATCCCTTTTATCATTTTAAATGAAAATTTACATTTTGGCCCCTATGGTTCCATATTTCCATAAATAGTCCCTGTAATACCCAGTTAGTTAAACTAACTGGGTTAATATTTAAGGAGCATTTCTTATATAAAGGCTTAACCTGGTTAGTGAAATCAGTTAATATGGTTTCAATAATAACCAAAATAGTCCTTGGAGTATAAGTTTTAGAAAATGACCCAATGAACCTTGTACTTTTATAACAAAAATATCTATTTATTTCTTTTATAAAAGAAGTTTCAAAAATTACCAAAAGAACCCTAAACTTGTAGTTTGAAATAATTGCACTTTAACCCTTGTATTTATATAGTTTCAAAAATGACAATTTAGTCCTTGGACTTAAACGTAATAAATCCCTAGCAGGTTTCAAAGAATGTCAAATATGTCCCTCAACCTATTGTTTGTCTATGTGTTGGCACTTGTCAGTATATTTCTGAGTTTTCCACTAACTGTGCTAGCTGTGCTTTGTGCATCAAGTTTGTCACTAAAGTTTGTATGTAATGAGTGGAGTGACAGTATGAAATGTGATGCATATGTATGTAAGTTACAGGAATCAGAAAGCAGTTTACGTTATCAGTAGTAATCAAGCACAGTCATTAGGCACGTAATTAAGATTAATTAATTGTACAGTACCTGTAATTTTGAGGGTTGTCACATTCTCCCCCCGTTAAGAAAATTTCGTCCCGAAATTTTAGGATCTGCGTCTAGCTGCAGGGGTCTTGGGGAATAAATGTGGGTACTTAGCCTTCATACGATCCTCACGTTCCCACGTGAATTCTGGGCCGTGTCGTGCATTCCATCGAACTTTGACGAGTTTGACACTACTCCGGCGTGTTTTGTTAATCTTCCAATCAGTGACCTCAACAGGTTCTTCAACAAAATGGAGTGTGTCGTCGATATGAAACTCGTCAGCAGGAATGACAACTGTCTCCTGAGTTGGACTCTTTTTCAGATTAGATACGCGAAATGTATCGTGAACACCATTAAGTTCAGCAGGTAGGTCCAGCTTGTATGCTACCAAACCAACCCTCTTCAGAATTTTGAATGGGCCAATGTATCGCGGATTCAACTTCCCACGCTTCCCGAAGCGTGCCACACCCTTCCAGGGTGAAACTTTCAATAAAACCATATCTCCAACTTGGAATTCCAAATGTTTCCGGTTTGGATCTGCATAGGCTTTCTGTCTGTCGCGAGCCGCTTCGATGCGTTTTCGAATTTGCGCAATCTTGTCTGTCGTCTCTTGGACAATTTCGGGACCAACAAGCTGCCTATCACCTGCGTCAGCCCAGCATAGGGGTGATCGACACTTGCGTCCATAAAGAGCTTCAAATGGCGCGGCTCCAATACTGGTGTGGTAGCTGTTGTTGTATGAGAATTCGGCCAACGGTAAATGCTTATCCCAGCTACCACCAAGATCCATTACACATGCTCTCAGCATATCCTCCAATGTCTGAATAGTTCTTTCACTTTGGCCATCAGTTTGCGGATGAAATGCAGTACTTAGGTTCAATTGCGAGCCAAAAGCTTCTTGGAAGGATTGCCAAATCCTTGACACGAAGCGTCCATCTCTATCAGAGATAATTGAGAGAGGCACTCCATGACGTGTAACTATCTCTCGCATATATATTTCAGCCAGTTTACTTGTGTTGTCCTTTTCCTTGATTGGCAAAAAGTGCGCGGACTTTGTTAGGCGGTCAACTATCACCCAAATAGTATCATGACCCCTGGGCGTCCTTGGCAACTTCGTTATAAAATCCATTGAAATCTGTTCCCATTTCCACTTGGGAATTTCTGGTTGTTGCAGAAGTCCTGAAGGCTTCTGGTATTCAGCTTTCACTTTAGCACACGTTAAACACTTGCTCACATAAACAGCAACGTCGCCTTTCATTCTAGGCCACCAATAATAATCCTTTAGATCTTGGTACATTTTATCCGCTCCTGGATGGATCGAGTACCGTGACCTGTGAGCCTCTTCAAATATAACATTTCTCAATCCACCAAACAAGGGAACCCAAATCCGTTTCATGAAGCACAAAGTTCCTTCCACGTTTGGTACTAACTGTTTCTCCATCCCATGGAGATACTCATTCTCAATATTCCTTTCCTTAAGAGCTTCTCTCTGCGCGGCACGAATGCGCAACGAGAGGTCCGTTTGAACAATCATTTCCAAAGCCCTAACCTTTATGGGCTTAATCCTTTCCTTCCGACTTAGAGCGTCAGCGACCACATTCGCCTTCCCTGGGTGATACTTGATTTCACAGTCATAATCATTTAACAGTTCAACCCAGCGTCTTTGCCTCATGTTAAGCTCCTTTTGGTTAAATATGTGCTGTAAGCTTTTGTGATCAGTGAAGATTGTACATCGCGTACCATACAAATAATGTCGCCAGATTTTTAGTGCAAACACCACCGCGCCCAATTCCAAATCATGCGTGGTGAAATTTTTCTCGTGGATCTTCAATTGGCGTGACGCGTATGCTATAACTTTATGTCGATGCATCAAGACGCAGCCTAAACCCTGACGCGAGGCGTCGCAATATACCACGAAGTCATCCGTTCCTTCGGGTAGCGATAAGATCGGTGCATCACAAAGCTTGTTCTTCAACAACTGAAAGGCCTCTTCTTGCTTGTCTCCCCAATCAAACTTCTTATCTTTCTGAGTGAGAGAGGTCAAAGGTTGAGCGATTTTCGAGAAATCCTCAATAAACCTACGGTAATAACCAGCCAAACCTAGGAACTGTCGGATTTCGGTTGGCGTCTTCGGAGTCTCCCAATTCTTGATTGCTTCAATCTTCGTAGGATCCACATGAATTCCATTTCCATTGACTACATGGCCAAGGAACTGGACTTCGCGTAACCAAAACTCGCACTTTGAAAACTTTGCATACAACTTCTCCTTTTTAAGCAGCTCTAGAATAGCTCTTAAATGTTGCTCATGCTCTTCTTTCGTCTTCGAGTAGATCAAAATGTCATCAATGAACACAATCACAAACTTATCGAGGTACGGTTTACAGACTCTGTTCATCAAATCCATGAATACTGCTGGTGCGTTCGTTAAACCAAACGGCATAACCAGGAACTCGTAATGTCCATATCGAGTTCTAAAGGCCGTCTTTGGAATACTTTCTTCTTGTATCCTTAACTGGTGATAACCTGATCGTAGATCGATCTTTGAGTAAAAACTTGAACCTTGTAATTGATCGAACAGGTCATCGATCCTTGGCAAAGGATATCTGTTCTTGATTGTCAACTTATTCAGCTCCCGGTAGTCTATACACATGCGAAAACTACCATCCTTCTTCTTTACGAATAAAATTGGAGCTCCCCAAGGCGAGAAACTTGGTCTGATAAATCCCTTGTCTAACAACTCCTGGAGCTGTGTTGACAGCTCCTGCATCTCTGAAGGTGCAAGTCGATAAGGTGCCTTAGCTACAGGCGCGACGCCTGGAACTAAGTCAATATGAAACTCGACTTGTCTTTGTGGCGGCAATCCTGGCAGGTCTTCTGGAAAGACTTCAGGATATTCATTCACGACTGGAATGTCTTCTATCCTCGGCTCAGCTGCTTCTTTATCCACGATGTGTGCCAAGAAGGCAACACATCCCTTCTTCAAACACTTTCTAGCCTTCAAGCAACTAATGATCCTCAGAGGCGTATCGCGCTTCTCTCCGTGTACTATGATCGTTTCTCCATCCGCCATTGGGATGCGAATGGTCTTTTCGTGACATACGATCTCGGCTCTGTTGCTTGACAACCAATCCATCCCTACTACCACATCGAAGCTTCCCAACTCGACTGGCAGTAGGTTTAATGTAAACTCGTGTTCTAATAGATAAGAAAATTTTGAATCTCAAGTAATAACTTAAGAATTTTGAACGAATAGTGATCGTTAGCTTGGCCCGCAGAGTCCACCAGAATTCCCATGCACTACAAGTTGTTATTACGTTGGCCACCGTAATAATAAATTGCCTTGCATGGTCGCCCTAGCGTTCTCTCATACGAAGCAGCCGATCAGTAAGAGAGGAAACACTATTGTCAATATACCTTCAACATAGAAGGAAACTTAGTGATAGTTCATGTGTCAACGTTCATTGTCATTACTCCGCAGAACGACACGACATTAAATGAAATAGAAATAGAGAGAATTTGTAAAGATAACAACTGGAGGGGCACCTTCAAGATGAGTACTTCATGTTCCTTGTCTGGACAAGAGTGTCGTCAATTATGATTTGCATGAGCCACAGGGACCTCGTCCCACTAATGGAGTTATTGTTCAAGGCTACCACCTCCGCCTCATCGTCACTATTGAATTTAGGCATTTTAGCATCTGTGAGAAAGCAATCATTCTTCCACGGGATCAATGCTTTATGGTCTCACTCAGGAACCACGTTCGTTATAAGCTCTGCAATAGACGTGAGGTTGATATTCTCACGGAAGATGTTTTGTATAAAATATGTTATGTTTTGAAATAGAGTATTATGTCTTGTGTAAAGGATGTCGTGTCTTAACCATGTTATGTGAGTCAAGGATGACAATGGAATTCGAAGTCGAAGGCATTTTGTTTTTGCCAAATATTTCATGCAACATATATATGAACAACCTATATATATAATCATGTAAAATCCTATCAATCAAGGATTTCTATCTTGTATAAGCTGAACTTGCAAATTGTTTATAATGAGTAAACTGATAATGTAATGTATTGTAGGCACATAGTCTATTAATGTATTGTGTCTATTTCTCATAGTCTTCACCCATGGAAATGGGTATCAACATGTAGTCAGATAAGCATGTAAGTCACAATCAATGTAATCAAGTAATCATCCTAGTCTTCCCCAGACTATCCCTCCCAGTCTCTCAAACTGAACTCCCTAGCCTCTCAGACTAACTCCCTGGTCTCTAAGACCAAACCTTCCAGTCTCTAAGACTAAACATCCCCAATCTCTAAGATTGAGCCCCTCAGTCTCTAAGACTGAACCTCCCTCAGTCTCTAAGACTGAACCTTCCCAGCCTCTAAGGCTAAACTCCCTCAGTCTCTAAGACTGAAATATAAATTTTTGAACGATGTATTTGTGCCTTTTGTTTGTAAAAATGTTTGTACCCTGGATCTGGACGTTTCGTGTATGCAATTGTAAAAATGTTTTCGTGAGAGCCCTAGTGATCATAGTCTAGACTCGAAAAAGAATCCTAGTTCGCTATGATCGAGGCTCTGATACCAAGCTGTCACACCCTGGCTTTTGCGGAAGCGTGGGTTTATTTGGTGTGACTTCTTAATACCATAGCAACAATCATAACAATGCTATATGAAAGTAAAACACATGATGTTCATCCATTCATTAAACTTAAAGACACCACAACGTCATTGTCTAAAATATCGACGCACAAAACAAGTTACAACCAAGACAAGATTAAAGCGTTTTCACATGACACAACAAAAGACTTAAGTAATACGTGATTTAAAGACATGTAACCGTCCAGGTAAGGGTTACACCTCCTAAACCCGGATGACATCGTTATTCATTACGCAGCTTGACACAATAGCATACTTCCCAGATCCATTAATTTCCTGAAATACATGTATTTTGAAAAAAAAATCAACAAAAGTTGAGCGAGTTCATGTAAAAGTGAGTATGTATAAACCTTCAAAGTATGAATAAACGTCCCTGGTATGTAGCAATAAGGAAAAAGAGATCACCATTGGGTTGCAAAGCCAATGATATGTGTGAAGTGATGCAGGAAGACTCAAACCTAGCAAATTTGTGCGTCGGGCTCAAAGTCACCCCATGGTCCGTACTGTGGACTCAGGAGCTGGGCTCGCTACACCCAAATAGATCTACCGCTCATGACCCTCGGTCCTACAACGAGGATTAATGGCCTTAAGTTCCACCTACCCACTCACATGATCTAAGTAGTAAACCCTCCTTAAGCTAACCATACCATGTATAAAATGTCTGTAATAATTGTAACATGTATTCCACCCCCGAAGTATAAAACTGAAAACTGTTAAGAGAAAAGGGGGACATGAACTCACCTTAATTACGAGTAAGTCCTAACGAGTATGCAAATGTGAGAGTTCTTGGAAATAAGATTCCACGTCACTCTAATTGATTGAACATGCAACAATATGGGATATGTATCAACAATAATGTTTAATTGGATAATTGGAAATCCTAAATCTATAGGATTCGGTAGTGTTTTGTTTAAATGGTACTTATGTGGTTAGGATAACCTAATAGAGAACTCGGAAAGTGAATATGAGGTAATGGAATTATTTATGAAAAATATTTATTTATCATAAATAATAAAATTACACAAATTGTACAAATGATTTAATATAAACATTTGTAATAATAAACCAAATATATTTAACTAGTATAATAACATAATTAAATATAATGATTATTGGCAAAATATTGTACAAGTGATATAATTAATTTATAAAAATTATAAATTAATTTATATGGTTGAAATATTTACTATTTGAAAAATAAATATTTCGTTTAAAAGAATACATATGATAATTATATGATTAATTATCAGAATAATTATATTAAATCTGAATAATTAAAAATAACATTTTTAATTATTGAACTTTAGTATTACAGATTTAAAATAATTATTATGGCCTTGGAATCATTTTAAATGATTAAAATGAATTAAAATGGTTAAAATAACCATTAATAAGTTTATATAAGTTTAATTATCTAAATAATTAAATATAATAAAAATTCAGATTCTTATTTTGTATAAACTCAGAATAATGCATATTTTGTCATAAAAATAATTTTGGATCAAAATTATATAGTTATATAATTTAATTACATTAAATTAAACTATATAAATAAATATAAATACTGATTTATTTATATAAATATCAAATTTACATAAAATATCAGTAATAATATTATTTTTGTAAAGTCCAACATGTAAAATAATTAGTATAAAAATTTCAATAATTAATTCACTAAATCCGAATTATTATAATTTTGTAAAGATTAAACTATTTTTAATTTATAAAAAAATAGTTTTATAAACAATTTGACTAACATAATATTTTTAATAATTGAATCAGTAATTAAAGTATTTATGTTAAAGTTTTCGGACTTTAACTAGTTAGTCTCAATTTATTATGAATTAATGAAAAATCTGTTAAATAAAAGAAAACAAACAATAATCACTATTTATCATCTTCCCCAAATTCGGTCAAACCAGAAAGTCAACGCATCCAAAACTCGATCAAAACTGGTTTATAATTTAATTAACTTTGGGGAAACATTGTATAAGCATAAATGAACTAATTGAAACAATAAAAACGAACCGGTATTGGCTGGAACGGTGTATCGACTAAATTCCGGCGAGTTTTGAACTCCGGCGAGAGTTTTCGATCGGGTTTCGTCAAAAACAGTATGTTTAAGTGTTCTAATGGGTGTGGAAGATTTGTAAGAGTTCAGGGAGTCTTATATACACGAAAAAATTGATCAAACCGACACAAAATTAGTGGATTAATTCCACTTATACAAACTTTTTTTTTTAAATATATCCCCGTTAATGCTCGTTTAATGCGTTTTTAGTGCGATTTGTTTAAGAAAAAGATGTATAATCATAATGGGTTATGTTAAAAGTAATAAAGGAAGTGGAAAGATTCGATTTTAATCGGTTTTGGTGTGTTTTGGTTGAAACCCGTAACCTGCAGAACTGGTTCTAAGTATCCAGGTCTGTTTTAAAATGTATATATATATAATGTAATCTGATATCCATCACATGTGGTTGGTTAGTCCAGCCGGTTGATGCGTGGTCTTGTGTGCGAGACGTCGCGGGTTCGAGTCCGTCTCGTGGCCGGTTCAAAGGGTTTTAATCCCTTTTATCATTTTAAATGAAAATTTACATTTTGGCCCCTATGGTTCCATATTTCCATAAATAGTCCCTGTAATACCCAGTTAGTTAAACTAACTGGGTTAATATTTAAGGAGCATTTCTTATATAAAGGCTTAACCTGGTTAGTGAAATCAGTTAATATGGTTTCAATAATAACCAAAATAGTCCTTGGAGTATAAGTTTTAGAAAATGACCCAATGAACCTTGTACTTTTATAACAAAAATATCTATTTATTTCTTTTATAAAAGAAGTTTCAAAAATTACCAAAAGAACCCTAAACTTGTAGTTTGAAATAATTGCACTTTAACCCTTGTATTTATATAGTTTCAAAAATGACAATTTAGTCCTTGGACTTAAACGTAATAAATCCCTAGCAGGTTTCAAAGAATGTCAAATATGTCCCTCAACCTATTGTTTGTCTATGTGTTGGCACTTATCAGTATATTTCTGAGTTTTCCACTAACTGTGCTAGCTGTGCTTTGTGCATCAAGTTTGTCACTAAAGTTTGTATGTAATGAGTGGAGTGACAGTATGAAATGTGATGCATATGTATGTAAGTTACAGGAATCAGAAAGCAGTTTACGTTATCAGTAGTAATCAAGCACAGTCATTAGGCACGTAATTAAGATTAATTAATTGTACAGTACCTGTAATTTTGAGGGTTGTCACACAATAAACCCAATCTGACCCATTCCATGAGAAAGAGCCACCCATCAACCCAAAGTTTGAAAACTGCTCATACCAACCTAGATTTGGAACAACGGGTCAAGATTTCCAGGCGTAGTTATAAGTAAAACACGAGTATGTTATAAAATTTAAATAATCAAAAGTCTATGATATTTACCAGTATTTGTAGTGGCGTTACGCTTGCATCTACGGGTCGAGCGCGATACCATATCAGATGCACTTCCAATGGCCACCGACTGATTTGTAGGTCCTCTAGAATCTTCTTCAGGCCTCGTTCTTGTAAGGACCATCATCACCAAAAACATAAACTTCCACATTGTGCTACGAGAAATTAATAGTCAGTTACTAAAAGATATATACATTACACAACTAGTCATTTTTGAAACAGAACATAAACATACGAAAGATAACTATTACTGCAATTGCTACGAGAGCCTTCAATACTTCATAATTGGCAACATTCCAGTAACAATTAAGCCTCCAAATGTCTCTACATAAATGTTCTTACTTAAAATGTAATAATCTTTTCTAACTCTATTGTAAACAAATCTGCACTTACATTATCAAAATGGCATATGCATCCACGAGGTAATTATTAATATATGTTAATAAGAGAAGTGAATGAATAGGGTTCACCCACTGTTGGCTGTTTTTATAGTTTTTTCATCTTCTATTCATCTTTATAAGTTATTTAATACAGCTGTGTTTAGTATAAGTTATGTTGGTCCAGTGGTTAAGTCGCCATTTAATTGTCTCGTAAGCGTGGGTTTATTTATAGCTGAATTTTGGGTGCTTTTGCGCCCCAGCATGGGACCTATCGTCCTGGTGCATAGTTACCTAAATCGCTCATGTTGCCACGATCCACGTATTGGATCTTGGTGTACCAAATCGCAATTCACAAGCATACCAGAACGATGTGGTACGGCATTCCAGATTGAACTGGTTCGGAGTTCCAGATTCAACATCAACAACGGGTGGAAGTCGAGCAAGTGGAAGTCAGGGAAACAAACAAATTGAAGATCTTACTAAACCATTGAATGATGAAGTAGTCTTCCATGGTGCAGTGTATAGACTATAAAGGACTGTACGTTTTTGTTGTTTTATTTACTGTTATGAATATTAAGTTGACAGAACTAGTTTAAAGTGTTTATGTGTTAACTGTTTTATTTAGTTTAATGATTACAGAACTGTTTATGTGTTAACTGTTGATGTATCGGATGTGAATCTAACAGGTAATAGCAAGAATCCAGGAGGCTCCAAACAATGGACCTGCAAACATTGTCAGGGAAGGTTTACTAGTACCTACACCCGAATCCATGTTCATTTTTTTGGCCTCCCGTGAGGAAAAAGCCGAGATCAAAAGATGTCCATCTGTGTTGAAAGATCGGGAGCTGTTTGAAAAGCTGTCGAAGAAGGTACGAGAAGCAGAAAATTCCAGGGGAATTTCTAAGTGTTTAAAGAACTCTGTACTCTTAAAATATGCACCGAGGAAGCAAATAGAAGAAGCTTTTGGGAACTTAGAGAGAAACGTCGTAGACCTGAAGTTTTATTCGGGGATTATGTGCAATCGGGATCCCATTTAACGTATTATGCAACCCACATTTTATTGAAATGATTAGTGGTATAAAAAATGCACCGGGCGATTACAAACCGCCATCATGTGAAAACGCGAGAACTAATTTACTTGATGAGTGCGTCCGCGATGTTGAGAAGGAGTTGGCACCAGTGAAAGACACATGGTACACGCAAGGGGTTTCTATTGTCTCGGATGGGTGGTCAAATGTTAAACACAATTCACTCATCAATGTTCTCGCCGTAAATTCCTGAGGTGCAATGTTCATGGAAGCGGGAGACTTTTTAGGGTAGAGAAAACGGGGACGGCAATTGCCAATTTTCTACTCGGAGCCATTGAGACAATAGGACCAAGTAACATGCTACAAGTTGTCACAGATAATGCAGCTAACTACAAAGCTGCCGGCAAGGAGATTGAGAAGGTATACAAGCACATTTTCTGATTGTAGTTCCTATAAATACAGTGAAGAAAAAACGAAAAGATAGCCAAGATTTAATCTGGTTTAACTATTTCCTCTCAAATTTCTTTCTTCTAAATCGACACATATCACTGGTATCAGAGTGGTTAACGCTGAACTACCAAAATTTGTGAATCAATCGGAAAAAATAAGCTATAGCAATCAACGCAATCAGGAGTTGGAGAAGACGATAAAAAAAATGAAAATACGCTGTTGTTTGTTAAGACTAGACGGGTCAGTAGAGAAAACAAAGAAATCATTTGCTAAGATTTGCACAACACTAGAGAATGTGGTCAGCCTCACCGGAGACTTCATCAGAAGCGCTAGTAAGAACAAGAACCTGAAGAACTCATCAACTAGGAAAACTTGTATTTCCCAAACTCAATGAAGACGAAGTGGATCAATGAATTTACCGCTGTGAAACTTCTTTGCGATAGATGAGACACCCAAGAACTTCAAACTGAAGTTATGCAGTGATACATTTAGAGGGAATTGCTCTTCAGTGGCATTAAGGGTGTGAATTTCTGACATGACCCGAAAACACGACACGAACCTAACACGAAATTCGTGGGTTTAGGTTTACGTCTAAACGGGTTTGGGTCAGTTTCAGGTTGAACCCGTGAACCCGTTTAGCTAAACGGGTCAGGTTCGGGTCAACCTGGTCGGGTTGGCGGGTTGACCCGTTTAACCCCTTTATATTATATAATATTTTTTTACAATATGTTTTATGTTATAAATTAAATTGGGTATGTATTTTATGCTATAATTATAACAAAGAAAAAGAAATTCATATAAGATTTTATAATTTAAATGTAATTGTATTATATATATTTGTGTTTTTTAAGTAAACTTTAAATTTAATACATTAATTTGTGTAAAAAAATTTTAAAAATAAAAGTTTTCGGGTTGAACGGGTCGTGTTCGGGTCAAACCACGAATATTCGGGTCGGGTTCGGGTTCATTGGTATAACACATTTTTCGAGTTCGGGTCGGGTTAGTATAAAATTTTTGGTTTCGGGTCGGGTTGAACCCGCCAACCCACGAACACGACCTGTTTAGCACCCCCTAAGTGGCATCAATCCTATATGAAGCCAGGAGGAGCCACAATCATTGAGTTGGCATGGGGTGATTATGTAAGAGCAATTACAACAAGATTTTTAGATACCATGCTAAAAGATGACATAAGATAGTTCATTGTTCAATTCGCTGACTCAAACAAGATATCTCCAAGACCAAAACTATTCCCATGATTAAGCTTTGAAACCGTAGTTCAAGTTAATGGTCAAACAATCAAGCCAGAGTCGTTAGAGGGAAGCTTATGCACTAGCAAAGATGCAACATAATGCAGTTGTTGCTTTAAGCAACAATCAATGACAGAACGTGTACATATCTTGGTTTTAAAAGATGCACCTGAGGCGCGCCTAGGCGCAAGCCTTGGAACCTCTAGTAGCCTAAGTGTCACACCCCCAAAAATACCCCAAGCGGAAACCCCCGCGAGGCGTGTGACATACCAGGATCTAGCCACCAATCACATTGAACCATAACATAGTATTTAATAAAAGTTTCCATTTATTCCATAAAGTAAATTCAAACACAATCCAAAACAAATACGTTCAGCGGAAGCATAAGTTAAGTAGTTATTTCAAGTGTTTCAAAACAAGTGTGCCATAATCATTAAACTTGTATCCAAGAGCTACGACCCATGACCATTCCAGCACTCCCAGATAGCAAGTTCCAATCCATGAACCTAAGGACCTGCAAGCATGCAGAAAAAGTGTGTCAGACAGGCTGGTGAGTTCACAGTTTGCTTTAACCGTTTAATACCAAGTAGTGATTTATGATTTGTTAAGTTGATAATAACTCGATACCGCAGACGACCCTTTTTGCCCTTCTCCAATGCTCTATCAAACATTGGTCATGATTTAAAGTTATTAGTTCACGCCCGTCCTATCCAGGTACGTCGTGAGGGTGCCAAACCTAATAGCGCTATCAACTAATAACCCTGTTGCCCTACAAGCAACTAACCCGGTAGTATGATGGGACTTAAGTGATAGAGAGTGAGTGTATTATCCAACCTTAACTGAAAACCGTTGCATATCCCCTGCAAGGATATGCGTATGTGAAATCCGCCTCACATCCCCTACAAGGATGTGGGTATTTGAAAACCGCCTCATATCCCCTACAAGGATATGGGTTTACGAAAATCTGTTTACAAGTTTTGTCAGTTTGATTGTCCCCACCGGACGCATGCTTGTTTTGAGAGAAGTGAACTCACCTTGGTTTGCTCGGTATGATTAATTACTTGTTCACAAATAATTCAGTCAAAGCCTATGGTATTCAGGTATACGAAATCAGTTTACATTCATATGGTTCTCATATAAATTGTAATCATGGTGTGCATTCAAGCAACAGTTTTCGAATAACACATAGCAGACATTCCAGCTCATACATATCCACAATTCACATACATGTTTCGCAACAATATTCAACAGTTAAGTGTGCTAATCAAAACCGAATCACGTTTTCCTCAGACTTAACAGATATCATCAACAGACAAGGATCAACATATAATCATTCCTTATCATACTCGTTCCAAGCTACAGTCTGTTTGTGAGCTTCTGTCCTAATGACGAAACTCCAGGGCGACGAAACATCATATTTTTCGTCGGCTGATGTGTGATGAAACATTATGGTTATCCGTCGTCATAGAGGTGACGAAACACTAGGGTGTTTTGTCGACATGATGCATGACGAAACACTAAGGTGTTTCCTCGACTGAGTCTTTCGCCGCCATACAACAGTTTTCCAGATTCATATTGTAAACACTTTCAGATTTCATGACTTACAATAGTCCCAAATCAAATCATTGTTAACAGCAGTGACCACTCGAATCATTATTCCTATTACTCATTTACCAGAAACTAACATCATGATTAATCGTTCACATCGAATCAGGCCATCAAGTTATATCATTAAACATATGTGCCAAACAGTCCTAATTCTTCGATCTACGCATGAATGATCTTTACATACATGAACAGTTTATCAACATAATCAATCTATCAAACCCCTATCATCATCGACACCAACCACATTCCTAGATCATAGTTATTCTCATGTGTTAGCAATTATCAATAGTTCACAGGATCAAAATCTGTTATAACAAGAGTTTAAATCTTGAAACGACAGGATACTAACCGTACGTTTATGCGTATACAACGATGCTGGAATGAGCGAGGGAGGAGTTCGAATGAAAAGGCTGCCGTCAAAGAGTAGGGAAAAGATGGGAGGAACTAGGGTTTCGTTGATTATCTTACGTATGATTGTGAATACCAAAATAATATAACTGAATCATTTATGGGCCGAAGGCCCATCTCGACGAATCTCCATCTTTCGTCGTGGTGTGTGTGGCGAAACACCATGTTTCGTCGAGTGAAGGAGATGGCAAAAGTCATATGTTTCGCCATGCATGAATAATACACAACATATGTCAAACAGTTCACAAGTTTATTATCTAACCCAAACTATAATATAATACATCAAACATATATCAAACATGAACCAGTTACACTGCAACGAATTATGAAAACACTTCGCGAAATGAGTAACGTGTCGAGGAAAGACCTTGAAAACTCGGGTTGTCACATCATCCCCAACTTGATAGCAATTTCGTCCCGAAATTTAATAAGTAAACCAAAAGCGGCGAAGTGTCAAATCAGGATGACTATGGATTTTCCCCAAGTGCCACATCATCCCCATCTTGAAGGGGAATTTCGTCCCGAAATTCATTAGTTGCACCGGGTTTAGATTGTTTCTTTGGGAAGAGGTGAGGATACTTGAGCTTCATTTGATCCTCGCGTTCCCACGTGAATTCCGGTCCACGTCTTGAGTTCCAACGAACTCTCACGATTGGGATTCGGCTATGCTTATGAACTTTGACTTCTCGATCCATAATTTCGATTGGTTCTTCGATAAATTGCAGCTTGTCGTCAATTTTCAGCTCTTGAAACGGTACTACAATTGTCTCATCGGATAAACACTTCTTCAACTGTGAAACATGGAAAACATCGTGAACGTTACCCAACTCAGCAGGTAACTCGAGCTTGTATGCCACCTTACCAATTCATTCCAGAATTTTGAATGGCCCGATATAACACGGATTAAGCTTGCCGCGTTTCCCAAAACGTACCACACCCTTCCAGGGTGAGACCTTTAATATCACACTATCGCCCACTTCAAACTCCAAGGGTTTCCTACGCTTGTCAGCGTAGCTTTTCTGTCGGTCGCGCGCCGCCGCCATGCGATTTCTGATTTGCACTATTTTCTCAGAGGTTTCGAGCACAAGTTCCGGGCCTGTGATTTGGCTGTCTCCCACTTCAGCCCAACAGAGAGGAGATCGACATTTCTGCCCGTATAAAGCCTTGAACGGAGCTGCCTGGATACTGGTATGATAACTATTATTGTAAGAAAACTCCACCAAAGGCAAGTGTCTCTCCCAAACTTTACCAAAATCGATAACACATGCTCGCAGCATGTCTTCCAATGTCTGGATGGTTTGCTCACTCTGACCATCCGTTTGAGGGTGATAGGCAGTGCTCATGTCGAGACGTGAGCCAAATGATTTGTGCATCGCTTGCCACAAGTCGGATATGAAACGCGAATCCCGATCAGAGATAATGGAGGTTGGCACCCCGTGCCTGGAAACCACTTCCTTTACATAGATACCAGCCAGCTGCGAGAACTTGTCAGTTTCTTTTATTGCGAGGAAGTGTGCAGATTTCGTGAGACGGTCAACAATAACCCAGATGGTGTCACTTCCGTTTTGAGTTCTAGGTAGCCCGGTGACAAAATCCATGGCGATTTGTTCCCATTTCCACATGGGTATTTCTGGTTGCTGAAGTAGGCCTGAGGGTTTCTAATACTCCACCTTGGCCTTTGAACACGTCAAACATTTACTTACATAAGTCGCGATGTGGGCCTTCATCTTCGGCCACCAGTACAAAACCTTGAGATCCTGATACATTTTATCCGAACCCGGATAAACAGAGTATCGGGACTTGTGCGCTTCGTCCATCACAAGTTCCCTAAGGTTACCAAACAAAGGAATCCATACACGCTCCATGAAGAAGAGAATACCATCCGATCTTTCTACCAGCCGTTTTTCCATGCCCCTTAAGTATTCAGCTTCGATGTTTTCCTCTTTCAACGCTTCAGTTTGTGCAGAACGAATCTGATTTGGGAGGTTTGAGTGAATAGTAAGCTGCAAGGCGCGAACACGTTTGGGTTTTGTTTCCTTTCGACTAAGGGCATCAGCTACAACGTTAGCTTTGCCCGGATGATACTTGATTGCGCAGTCGTAGTCGTTTAAGAGTTCTACCCAGCGGCGCTGCCGCATGTTCAATTCCTTCTGGTTGAATATACGCTAAAGGCTCTTGTGGCCGGTATAAATAGTGCATTTAGTACCGTACAAGTAATGCCTCCAGATTTTGAGAGCAAACACCACGGCCCCCAACTCCAAGTCGTGAGTCGTGTAATTCTTTTCATGGACCTTCAACTGTCGAGAGGCGTAAGCTATAAATTTCTCGCACTGCATCAACACGCAACCGAGACCCTGAATAGAGGTGTCATAATACACAACAAAATCATCAGTACCCTCTGGTAGAGACAGAATCGGTGCACTACAGAGTTTTTGGTTTAGAAGTTGGAATGCATCCTCCTGCTTTGTTCTCCATGAATAGACGACGCCTTTCTGTGTTAGAGCGGTGAGGGGTTGAGCGATCTTTGAAAAGCCCTCAATAAACCGTCGATAGTATCCAACGAGACCAAGGAATTGTCGCACCTCCGAAGGATTCTTTGGTGTTGCCCAATTCCTGATAGAGTCGATTTTTGCGGGATCCACATGTATCCCCATTTCGTTAACGATATGGCCGAGGAAGTGCACTTCTCGGATCCAGAAGTCACACTTATAAAACTTCGCGTAAAGCTGCTCCTTCCTCAGAAGCTCCAAGATAAGACGCAAATGCCGCTCGTGGTCCTCCTCGCTCTTAGAATAGATCAGAATGTCGTCGATGAATACGATAATAAAATCATCAAGATATGGTTTACATACGCGGTTCATGAGATCCATGAATACCGCTGGTGTTTTGGTTAACCC
Source organism: Helianthus tuberosus (assembly GCA_030545235.1). Classification (NCBI taxonomy): domain Eukaryota; kingdom Viridiplantae; phylum Streptophyta; class Magnoliopsida; order Asterales; family Asteraceae; genus Helianthus; species Helianthus tuberosus. Next base: position 27,185 of record JARYGA010019088.1, read on the forward strand.
AAATGGCATAACCAGGAACTCGTAATGACCATAACGTGTGCGAAAAGCTGTTTTTGGAAAATCCTCTTCTCGAACTCTCATCTGATGATAGCCCGATCTTAGGTCAATCTTCGAGTAGTAGCTCGACCCTTGCAACTGGTTGAACAGGTCGTCAATGCGAGGTAAAGGATAACGATTCTTGACCGTCACCTTGTTGAGTTCTCGATAATCAATACACATGCGAAAGGATCCGTCCTTCTTCTTTACAAACAACACCGGGGCTCCCCAAGGTGAAGAACTGGGTCGAATAAAACCCTTATCCAACAGTTCCTGAAGCTGATTTGACAACTCTTGCAACTCCCCAGGTGCAAGACAGTATAGTGCGCGAGCAATCGGAGCTGCTCCTGGTGTAAGATCAATTTGAAATTCCACCTGACGATGTGGAGGTAAACCGGGAAGTTCCTCGGGAAAGACGTCAGGAAACTCCCGTGCGACTGGTAAATCATTGATATTCTTCTCTTTAGGTCGAGTATCAGTAACAAGCGCAAGAATAGCAGGGTAGCCCTTACGTAAACATTTCTGGGGTTTCATGGATGAAATGATGTTGACGGTTGCACCGCTTCGATGACCCTGGACAGATAAAGTTTCCCCGCTAGGGAGAGGTACACGCACTATCTTCTCCTTGCAAAGTATGTCTGCTCCGTGCTTGGACAACCAGTCCATACCGATGACTATATCAAAACTACCAAGAGTGATGGGAAGAAGGTCAATGTCAAACACTTGACCTAGAAGATCGAGTTTACACCCTAAGAATACATGTGTGGCTTCTATCGACTTGCCATCATCTATTTCCACTACATGCTTGATTACAAGAGGCACAGGAGTCAACCCTAGCTGACGACTGAATCCCAAAGACACGTAACTCTAGTCGGCACCAGAGTCGAATAACACAGAAGCAATAATACAATTAATAGAGAACGTACCGGTCACGACGTTGCCATCGTTCCTTGCATCATCTGCTCCAATCGTAAATGCTCTCCCGCGAGCACCATTCCCACTGTTATTCCCATTGTTGTTTCCCCCATTGTGGTTCTGGCGATTACCCCCATTGTTATTGTTGGCATTCTGGTTCAATTGTGGACAATCTTTCTTGAAATGCCCTTCACTGCCACACTGATAGTATCCCCTATGATTACGCCGATTCTGATGGGGTTGTTGCCTCTGTTGCTGTTGCTGGGGTTGTTGCTGCTACTGCTTGGGATGGGGAGCTCTACAATCTTTCGCCATGTGACCCAGCTTGTCACACCTTTGACATGCCTGACTACACTGACCATAGTGATGGAAACCACACTTATTGCACTTCGGCTGTTTTCCTGCGTAACCGGAAGTCTGACTGTGGTTCTAATTCTGATTAACCGAAGACGACTGGCTAAAGCTGCGGCTGCTGTTGTTATCAGGCTTCTTCTGTGACTGATTCGAGTTTGTTGCTTTATCTGCATCATTCCACTTACGCTTGTTGTCAGTGGTGGGGGCGGCAGTAGTAGCAGTGACAGCGGTAGTAGCAACAATTCGGGGTGGCAGCAAGCCACGCTCCACCTCCTGATCAGTGATCTTGTGAGCCTGTCAGATAATCCGTGGTAGGTTGTCGAGATTCGCTGCAGTGACTAACCCCTTAACTGATGGTGCCAATCCTTTAATGTAGAGCTCGATCCTTCGAGATGGTGGTCGGGATAAATTACGACACATGTTTGCCAACTCGTGAGACCATGTCGTATAGGCCTCGATCTCAGATCCTTCCATCTTCAGGTTATAGTACTCGTTTTCCAACCTTTGAATTTCATCCCGAGGGCAGTACTCTTCCCGAATCAACTCTTTGAAATCATCCCAAGTGGTCGCATTTTCCATCCCGGCACCCAGCATCTGCACTTGAGCATTCCACCAAGTCAGAGCACCATCCTCCAAGGTGCCAGAAGCAAACTTCACTCTGTCCCCCTCTGGACAATTACACATAGCAAAAACGGATTTGGCTTTCTCGAACCAACGGAGCAGTCCCACGGGACCTTCAGCTCCACTGAAAGTTTGGGGCTTGCAATCCATGAACGTTTTAAACGTACACATAGGTGGATTGTTCTGGTTTTGATTCGCTTGGAGACCAGCTTGATAGGCTGCCAAAGCCTCAGCCACACGGGTGTTAATCAGATTTGTCAACTCAGCCTGAGTCATTGCAATGTGTCCACGTCCATGGCCTCGTCCGCTCATGATTCTATATAAGAAGAGGGAACAAGTTTAAGAATCGAGATAAGGTAGGAGTCAAACCTCACGTTGACATCTACAAACTACAAAGTTTACACCAAACAACAGGGCGGAACCCTTCTCACACTCGTTAAGCCTCACTGGGACTCACATACACCTCACGTTATTATTATGCGTGCACCCATAATAATAAGTGTAGGATCGAGAATCGATCTAAACGAGTCTATCAGAAGAGTTCTAATCCATATCAAAGGCGGAATTCAATGATACAGACTTGATTACAGCTTAATTCACTCTTTAATTGTCTTGTTTATTGATTTGAAAGCGTTACAAATCAAATGACACGTCGGCAGCACCTCGGTACCGGAATCAGGAACGTTACAAATGAAATCCAAACTCAGGTATTTATAGGAGATGCATTTCGCACGGAATGAGCATGAACCATTTCGTGCGAAATGGACTCTCTCCTTTAAAACCCTAATTTCTCGAACTTTGAGCTTTGTTCCATCTAATCTATTCACAAGACTCGATACAAGACGAAGTCGACAGACATATGCACCAACAGACTCCCCCTTGGATGTTGACGAAGTCTTCAGTGTCGAGTCTTCTTAATGACATGTCTTCAGTCTTGATCAGTCGAGCTCTCTTCCAAAGTGTCTGACAGTTATAAGCATCTTCAATCTTTAACTCTTCCAAAATCTCATCCTGACTCTAACTTCTCTTGATCAGATCTCTTGATTCCTTAAGTTCTTCACCATCAGCAGTTTGCGAGATCAGCAAGATTCAAACATCCTCAGACTCCCTCTTGATGTCTTCAGACTTCCCCTTTCGATAAGCTGGGATCGCAGTCTGAAATAGTTTTTGTTCCAAGAACGTGACCTGGCTCATACTCTCCTCAGGCTTAGACACGGGGATCTGCACAAAACTCTACCTAACAATAAGATTCTCAATAGACTTGATTTAACAAATTTAGAATTCCTGAATAACCACTTGTAAATGAAACATTCAAATTTGACATTTTCAAATTTAAATTCTTTCTTATTTCAAACAAACTCTCCCAAACCATTTGTTCATCATGTTTAGCACTTGGAATTTTGAAAATCAGCTTTTCATCATCAGTTGTCGAAAATCTTTTTGAATTTTTCAAAAATTTATGTTAAAACACTCCGAAAATCTTTTTGGATTATTGATTTTAACGAAATACAGTAAAGAAATATTTACAATCTAGGTTTATATTGCCTGTAAATATTTTTGCGAGTTTTGTGTAAGAGGATCATATCAGTTTATGAGACAAATCGCTAACACCGTTAAGCTTTAATTCATTTTAAGTTCTAAACGATTCACGTAGATTGTCAGTATACTGATCCACTTAAATTTTCACACAAAGTTCAATTGATTCGAGATACGAGATTAATGTTTTAAGCACTTAAACTTATTCGCGTGTTCCACCTCAGAATATACTCCCGTATCCAGACTCATATATTCAGTCTTACAGGTGAATGTACACTAGTGATATCTGTAAAGGGGTTAAATGCGAGACCATGAGAGCTCAGGCTATTGCTTCCGCAAAATCAGAGAGACGATGGTTCGCTTTTGGGTGGGTTCCCTTTAGAGAATCTTTTATTTACAACAGCACATGATTAGCATTTTTCAATGTTTCATCATTTTTTATGCTGAGGGCGGGCTTTATGATTAAAGTTGAGCAAAGTATTATACGAGGACTAGGCTATTGCTCCCGCAAAATCAGAAGTCCGGGTATAATACCCCAGATATCACCACGCACAAAGACCTAGTATGTCAGAAATAGAAAACCCTTCAAACAAGATTTCAGGGGTTACCTATATATCCGAGAGATGTTCCCCACGAAATAAGCAAGTTTGATATTTAGGTTTATATCTCGAACACAATCTACTAAGCGTGTAAAAACCTACTGGCATATCATCAGGGAGACTGTTTATCACATTTTTAACTTTCCAATTCTTTAGCGTGCTGTGATAGTCCACTGATATACTATCATTTCCTCTTTTTCTCAACAAAACTCGTTTTTGAATTTTTCCAATGTTTTTGGCTTTTTAGATTTTATCATGTTTTTGGATTTATCAAATTTTCTTACTCCCCCTAAAATCAACAATATGTTTCAATTTTTGATTTTCAAGGAAAATTTGAAAACAAACTATACAAATAAAGTGACAACTGTTGAGAATTGCTTCAAATCGCCATCCATTTGGCATAAACAATCAGAACTTCCCCTGACAACAAACAATTTTCCCATTATGATTTCAAAACACTTAAGTTTGTCTTAATCAAATGGTTTTTCCAGAAAATACGTTTTGTTGATTTTACCACTTGTAAGATCAGGGTTATGATCATCACATTGTTCTTCAAACCATTTGAATGAAAGTTAAATCAAGTTCAATTTAATGACCTTGATTAACCACTTGTAGGTGAAAAACTCTTTTTCAACCACTTGTAGATTCAACCATATCATATGACAATTTTAAGAATAACTACCACTTGTAGATTGAAATTCCACTTGAAGAAAGATGCCGATTCCTACTCCACACTTACCAACTTGGGAGTTCCGGCAAGTCCCACTTGTCAATTTTAACAAACTGTTCAAAAAACAATTTTTAAGAATGATGCCGATTCATGCTCCACGATTACCAACTTGGGAGCTCCGGCAAGTCAGGGTTTTAAGTAGAAAATGTTGTCACCCAAGCCTGACCAGCCTTGGGGGATTTTGATTCAACTCTATCCCACCATCTTTTTGAATTGTAAAAATCTTTCACATTCTTTACCTTCCCGTCAACCATCTTCCCAAATATATGTTTTACATTTCCATTGAAAACCTTTTCAGCATCAAATTCTTCCTTACCAGCAAAGAATTGATCTGAAATCTCAATTTTACCAACCTTTGATTTCAGGTTTTCTCTTGACAATGACGGAAAGTTTTCTTCGTTCATTTCTGGAACGGGAATCTCTTCACTTTTCACAACAAATGACTCCTCTGACTTTGAGGAGTCAGATTCATTGTCAGAACTACTCTCTGAACTTTTAACAACCCATTTTTTTTGTTCAAATCAACATTTCTTTTGTAAAAACGTTCGAACTTTCACCAGTTTCGAAAGTCGAATCTTTGAACATTTTGACCTTTTCTGTTGGTTGTTTTGTTTTGTTAACCCATTTTTCTTTCATCTTTGAGTTAGAGGAAACTCCCTGTTTTGTGTTGTTGGGCTTTGGACAGTTCCATGCAATGTGTCCAACTTCTTGGCATTTGAAACATGTTCTTCTATCAACTCTTTGTTCACCATATTCTTTTTCTTCTCAGCAAGAAACTCTTTGTTTGACTGTCTCCAGAATTGTTTCTTCTTTTCTTCTACCGAACTTGTACCTGAAACAAATTTAGTTTTTGGTTTATAATTTTTCTCAATTTTATAACTTTCTGAGGGAATGAAACCTAATCTTTGTTTTTTGAAATTACCGTTATGGTTTGGTTTCTTTCGATAACCTGAACCAGAACTGTAAACTTTTTTCTTGTTCAATCTCTGTTGAACTCTTGAAGTGTACTTTTTAGGTTTTTCAGTAAGATCTTTTATTTCAGAAATATTAATTTCTGTTAGTTTGAAAACCTTGTTGATCTGTTCAGTTTTAACACTTTTTATTGGAAATTCTTCATCAGAAAATAATTTGTCAGAATCATTCAAAGTATATGCTACTTTGAATGTTTCGTCATTCAAGTTATTCTTTGATAACAGAAAATCTTTATTGTAAACCCGTTTGACTGGTGAACTCGGACTCTTGTCTGATGAACTTGAACTTTCAGATTTAGACTTCGACTTTGACTCTTCATCCATATCCAACACCTGATCGACCACTTTCTTTAATAACTCAGACTCATGATCAGTGTCAGACGCTGTGAATGTGACGTCAATATTGTCTGGTAACTCATCAATGGTTTTAGACTTTAACTTTATGTTGACTGCCTTTTTTAATCTCTCCTCATTTGGCTTTCTGGGAGAATAACTTTCCCAGATCGGAGGCGGACACTTGTTATATTTGACACTTTGTTTCTTACCAGTATCCTCTTCCGTTGTTTTATCTTGAAAAGCTTCAAGACCTGCAACAGTAGGATAAACTTTATCAAACAAATAATCACAAGCTTTATAACTCATCAGCAATCGTTTGATTCTCTCATTTTCAATATTTTCAAGTTCCAAATCCTGCTTTAGCTTTGCACAATCTTCAATATACTCATTGATGACCCTCTGCTTTGTCATCACTGTTGAACTCATCATCGTCTGAGCAGCTCCCATTTCTAGGTTTGTCTTGTTCAAATTATCAACCGTTCTGTTCAGCACATCATATAATTCTTTTACATACTTCACATCAAACAACAGTTTTTCTTTCAACTCTTCTAGCTCACTATACTTCTTGTCTTTCTCCTCACAATCTTTGCATGACTTCAAACATTTCAGACAAGGTTTAGTGACTTCAACAATCTTCTCAACTTCGACTAATTTTTCAACTTCAACTATCTTTTCAACTTCGATGATTTTTTCAACTTCAACAATTTTCTCCAGCACTTTCTCAATCACTTTTTCAATCAATGGTTCTTCATCAAATTCGATTTTTACTTTACACTCTTCATCTTCGGCTTTTTCAGCTTCCATTTTTGCCTTTTCATCAGCACTCCTTTTTGCTTCCAATTCTTTTTTCAATCTAACAGCCTTATTTTCATTCAACATCTCGATCTTATCTGCAAAAAACAAATTAAAACTGAATGAATCTAATTTTTTTCTAGCATTATTAATGTATTCTTCCTCATCATCAGTATCTTCATCACTTTCTGATGATCTGGAAATCTTTGTTCTTTTTGGCTTGGATTTGACTGCTTCTTCTTTCAAGATTTGAGCAACAAATGCTGATTTTTCTAAGAATTCTTTATCTGGAATATATTTATCCCAGCTAAATCCCTCTGGCAATCTTTCATCATCCTGATTTACCAGATCAGCTTTCTTATTTCCATCTTCTATAGCACGGGATGATGACAGTTGTTGAGCCAGCTGATGATAAATTGATTTTCGATGATAATCATTGGTTCCAAATGGATCTTGTCTTCCGGTTGCTTCTTTGTTTTTACATTCTCATTTAAAATGCCCCTTTTCTCGGCAACGAAAACAAGTAACCTTTGATTTGTTAAACCCTAATGAAGATGTAGCAACATCTCGAAGATCATCTCTACCGGTGATTTGTGTAAATTTTTCTGCTCTTCTTACAGCACTGGCTAAACACCACTTGATGTCCATCAACTCAAGTTCTTCAGCATCGATCTGGTCATAATCCTCTTTGGTGAGCATCGGATTCCTAATTCTTCCAGCAACTAAGCTTTCATATGATTCTAACATAGAAACAAGTGATGCCATGTGTTGCTTAGCAATTTCTGGAGAGAGATTTTGACCATTTTGAAAATTCAATGTAACATTACATTGCAGATTTGTTGAATTCTGTCGTTGAGGACTTGGTGTTGTGAAATTCAGATAAAAACTTGAATACGACGACGAATATCCACCACTCTGAGTTACAGTACTACCATTTGTTCCAGAAGAACTATCAGCACTGAAAGCAGTCTTAATCTTTGGACTCGGAGTAGTCTCAAATTTGTTTCCTCTGTAGTATAAACTAACATCTTGTTGAGCATTTGGATTATTCATGATAGCAGTTTTCTGAATATCCAATTCATGTTCTTCAATCTTCTGAATGAACTTCGCCAAATTCATACTTTCAGATTTTCTCATATGTTTTAAGATCAACAAATATGTTCCCCATTTATTATGTGGTAACGCATCGGCTAGCTTATCAACCCATTCATCATCGTCTTTCTTTATTTCCAATCTTCCCATTTCCAAAACAAGATGACAATATCTATCGATAGTCATTTTTGTTGTTTCACCTTCAAAAGCTACAAACATATCAAATGATTTCTTTAGTAAAGCTTGTTTGTTCTTTATCATATCAGCGCTTCCCTTAAACTTGTTAATCAACGCCAACCAAATTGATCTAGCAGTTTCTTCATGTTGAAGTAACACAAAAATATCTTCTTTTACAGATTGTTGGAGAAGACTAATCATCATTTTTTCACTGGTGTATTTCAATTTCTCAGCCGCTGAATAGTCACTTAAAGCTTTTTCAATCCCACGTTCATTTTTCGGTTTAACGTAATCTACATCCAATGAGCACCATGCATCAAACTTATATGCTTGCACCCAGTTTTCAAAACGATTTTGCCATCCTTTAAAATCCTCGATGTACATCAGTTTAGGAGGCTTCTGAGACGTTCCCGTTTCATTTTCAATTTCAAGAGTCTCGGCAACTGAAACTGGAGCAGCTGGAGCGGTAGCAAACGCATTATAAAACTCTTCTTCCATGATTCGGTAAATTGTTTCACAAATTCACAAAGTTCACGCGAAATGCAGTTTCAAACGAAATGGATCTCAAACAAACCCACTTTGGTGCGAAATGCCTTTGGTGCGAAATGGACAGTTTCAAGCGAAATGGTTCTTAACAGACCGTTTCGTGCGAAATGAAGTTCCTTTCAAGTGAAATGGCCCAATACTTGTCCAATTCGTGCGAAATGGGAAATTTTTTTCAAACGAAATGGCACACTCAAGCGAAATGGTGATTTCGTACGGAATGACACACTTTCAAACGGAATGAGAATCCATTTCGTATGAAATGATGATGATTTCAAGCGAAATGCCACTTTGGCGCGAAATGGAACCTCAATTCGTGCGAAATGCTGCTGACGTCATCCTATCGGTCAGAATTTTGACAAATTAATCAGTTTTTAGCTCGATTTTAGGTCCAATTCTCTCAAGGATTCGTTAAAACAGTGTTTCGCTTATAATGTGAGAAAATCAATCCATTTTAACCGTGAAAACTTGTTAATTTTGAAAAAGAAGGTGTAGAAGTTAGAATTTTGATGTAAACAAGCTGAATTCGGTAAGAACTCTTCCTCCTGAGCTCTGATACCACTTGTAGGATCTAGAATCGATCTAAACGAGTCTATCAGAAGAGTTCTAATCCATATCAAAGGCGGAATTCAATGATACAGACTTGATTACAACTTAATTCACTCTTTAATTGTCTTGTTTATTGATTTGAAAGCGTTACAAATCAAATGACACGTCGGCAGCACCTCGGTACCGGAATCAGGAACGTTACAAATGAAATCCAAACTCAGGTATTTATAGGAGATGCATTTCGCACGGAATGAGCATGAACCATTTCGTGCGAAATGGTCAAGGTTCATTTTGTACGAAATGGCCTAGCCATTTCGTGCGAAATGGACTCTCTCCTTTAAAACCCTAATTTCTCGAACTTTAAGCTTTGTTCCATCTAATCTATTCACAAGACTCGATACAAGACGAAGTCGACAGACATATGCACCAACAATAAGGCAATTTGCATGCTTATCTCAGTGCCTCTTAACTTGCGCTAAAAGTTTCCCCCACATTCAACTAGCAAAACAAAAGGCATCGCAGGATTAATAATCACAAATGTCGAAGAGTAGTGTCACACTATCGAATTTTAGTAAAACATGCAGCACAGGTAATCTCATCATGGGAGCTAGTATGTAGTTTTATGCAAATCGTGAGTGTGTGACTACTAAACGAGTAATACATAAAGTAAACAGAGGACGAACCTTGCAATCTAGAGCTGAGTGTCATGGTCGCTTCGATACTGTTTGGTTATAGTCTGGTTTTATGAAAACATTTTAAAACCGAGTTCACTATAACCAGTGGCTCTGATACCAAACTGTCACACCCCCAAAAATACCCCAAGCGGAAACCCCCGCGAGGCGTGTGACGTACCAGGATCTAGCCACCAATCACATTGAACCATAACATAGTATTTAATAAAAGTTTCCATTTATTCCATAAAGTAAATTCTAACACAATCCAAAACAAATACGTTCAGCGGAAGCATAAGTTAAGTAGTTATTTCAAGTGTTTCAAAACAAGTATGCCATAATCATTAAACTTGTATCCAAGAGCTACGACCCATGACCACTCCAGCACTCCCAGATAGCAAGTTCCAATCCATGAACCTAAGGACCTGCAAGCATGCAGAAAAAGTGTGATAGACAGGCTGGTGAGTTCACAGTTTGCTTTAACCGTTTAATACCAAGTAGTGATTTATGATTTGTTAAGTTGATAATAACTCGATACCGCAGACGACCCTTTTTGCCCTTCTCCAATGCTCTATCAAACATTGGTCATGATTTAAAGTTATTAGTTCACGCCCGTCCTATCCAGGTATGTCGTGAGGGTGCCAAACCTAATAGCGCTATCAACTAATAACCCCGTTGCCCTACAAGCAACTAACCCGGTAGTATGATGGGACTTAAATGATAGAGAGTGAGTGTATTATCCAACCTTAACGTTTACTTAAGACCGTTGCATATCCCCAGCAAGGATATGCGTATGTGAAATCCGCCTCACATCCCCTACAAGGATGTGGGTATTTGAAAACCGCCTCGTATCCCCTACAAGGATATGGGTTTACGAAAATCCGTTTACAAGTTTTGTCAGTTTGATTGTCCCCACCTGACGCATGCTTGTTTTGAGAGAAGTGAACTCACCTTGGTTTGCTCGGTATGATTAATTACTTGTTCACAAATAATTCAGTCAAAGCCTATGGTATTCAGGTATACGAAATCAGTTTACATTCATATGGTTCTCATATAAATTGTAATCATGGTGTGCATTCAAGCAACAGTTTCCGAATAACACATAGCAGACATTCCAGCTCATACATATCCACAATTCACACACATGTTTCGCAACAGTATTCAACAGTTAAGTGTGCTAATCAAAACCGAATCACGTTTTCCTCAGACTTAACAGATATCATCAACAGACAAGGATCAACATATAATCATTCCTTATCATACTCGTTGCAAGCTACAGTCTGTTTGTCCCAAATCAAATCAAATCATGACTTACAATAGTCCCAAATCAAATCATTGTTAACAACAGTTACCACTCGAATCATTATTCCTATTACTCATTTACCAGAAATTAACATCATGATTAATCGTTCACATCGAATCAGGCCGTCAAGTTATATCATTAAACATATGTGCCAAACAGTCCTAATTCTTCGATCTACGCATGAATGATCTTTACTTACATGAACAGTTTATCAACATAATCAATCTATCAAACCCCTATCATCATCGACACCAACCACATTCCTAGATCATAGTTATTCTCATGTGTTAGCAATTATCAATAGTTCACAGGATCAAAATCTGTTATAACAAGAGTTCAAATCTAGAAACGACAGGATACTACCCGTACGTTTGTGCGTATACAACGATGCTGGAACGAGCGGGGGAGGAGTTCGAATGAAAAGGCTGCCGTCAAAGAGTAGGGAAAAGATGGGAGGAACTAGGGTTTCGTTGATTATCTTACGTATGATTGTGAATACCAAAATAATATAACCGAATTATTTATGGGCCTCACTTGGGCCGAAGGCCTATCTCGGCGAATCTCCATATTTCGTCTTGGTGTGTGTGGTGAAACACCATGTTTCGTCGAGTGAAGGAGATGGCGAAAGTCATATGTTTCGCCATGCATGAATAATACACAACATATATCAAACAGTTCACAAGTTTATTATCTAACCCAAACTATAATATAATACATCAAACATATATCAAACATGAACCAGTTACACTGCAACGAATTATGAAAACACTTCGCGAAACGAGTAACGTGTCGAGGAAAGACCTTGAAAACTCGGGTTGTCACACTAAGGGTTGTAGTCGCCGGACAGAGCGAAGAAGATAGGGTTTTGATTAACCCTAAGAAAGAATGAGGAAGAAAGTAAGAGGCGTTCCATGTGTATCGCAAAAGAAGACCCAAGTAAGAGACCGCGCCGGAGAACCGTGGTCAGAAAGCGAGTTCCGGCGTTAGACCGAAACGACCGACGAGCCGCAAAAGACTGGCGGCAACGAGACCGAGAGAATAAAAGAAAGCAACAAGGATATGAATGAACTGGTATCTCAAACACAACACTAGAACATCCAGTCTATAATGATTAATGAACTCTATGGTCCCTATCAAGAAAAATTTTCCTGCTTGTGAAAATCTAATCGTGCAAAGTTCCTAAAGTGTCCTCATCCCTAAAAGCAAAAATCACTAAAAGGTAAATCTTGCCATTCTACAGTTTTAGAAAACAAACAAAAAAAGTAATGGTGTTTGGAGGCGTGGATGAGAAGAAGGATTTGTATGAATCAAGGTTGAATAAGAAAAGCACAACTTAAAGTTTAAACTTTTGGACAAACCCATAATCAAAATAGCTCAAACCCGTACTATGATAAAAAATCATGTAAAATAAACAGTAAAAGAATAAAAGGCAATGCGCCTGACAAGACTCGAACTGGGGATATGTAACACATCAGCTGATTTCCACTTTCAAAGAAAAGTCTTACACACAAGTAATTAAAAAGTATAGGCTACACCATGTATAAATAACCTCTACTTCTATCAAATTTCATCAGTTTCTTATCGTCTTTTCCTAAACTTCTACACAAAAATGGTGTTTGGCAAAAATAATTCTTAAGCAGATGGTTAAACACACATAGTGAAACACAAAATTATGTTGATATAGAAGATGAGGTTCAGCAAAGTTATCCAAATTCAACATCAACAACGAGTGGAAGTCGAGCAAGTGGAAGTCAGGGAAATAAACAATCATGTTAATACTAAAAATCATCACAAGGGGCAAACAATTAGTCAACTTCTAAAGGAATATATCCATCAATATACGAATAGGTATTCAAATTAGAGCTAAATAAAGACACAAATTAGGAACCAGCAAATTAATCCAAAACTGAACTAGGGCTTATAAAATCTCAGACAAGTGTGTGTGTAGTACTGCTTAATTGCTTGAAAAGTAGTTCAATTAATACCTTAATCTTCAAATACAGGCTGATTGAATGAGTGAATCCACCGAATCTCACACAGAAACAGATGGGCGTCGTAGTAGAGTGTTCGTGAAGGAGTAGTTGAGGGATAATGGGATCTTGAATCATCGAACGTGTATGTAGAACGAACATGTATGCAGAACATCCGATTTCCTTGGATCAGTTTGGGCGAGGAGTTGCAGATTTATTAAGTTTTTCCAAAAATTTTAGTTCCCCTGGTATTTATCACAATTCTCTATTCTCTAATGACTAATAAATGTAACGAAATTAATATATTAGATATTAAATTACATTCCTTAAATTGAAAATATTTAGCAAAAAGCCATGCCTAAATGAAATGGACGGTTTTCGAGGAAATGGACGATGGATATGTGGTGTAGGGCTGTTGATGAGTCGAGTCGAGCCGAGCTAGGGTAAGCTCAGGTTCGGCTGATTATAAACCGAGCTGGCTCGACTCGGCTCGGATTTGAAACCGAGCTGAAAATCTAAGCTCGGGCTCGGCTTGGTTTTAAACCGAGCTGGCTCGGCTCGGTTTGGCTCGATTTAAAAAAAATATATATAGCTCTCAAAGTTCAGTAGCCTAAAATATTATTCAATACTTCAAAAAAACATATTCAAAAAAAGTTTATCCTAATACATTACAAGCCAAAATCATGTTCAACAACGAAAAATAAGTTGTAAATTTCAATGAAATACAATATTAGTTCATTAGCAAGTTAATTAAGATTCAAATATGCCATGGATATCAAATTACAAGCCTAAATACATATAATTAATAACAAGTTTTTTGTAATATATTATAATGTACATAAATATAAATATATTATAAAGAAAATAATCTGAACTAAGCCGAGCTGAGCTACAAGCAAGCCAAACCGAGCTGGCTCGGCTCACTTTCAAACCGAGCCATATTGAGCTAGCTTTTTCCGAGCTAAATCAAAGCGAGCTTCGAGCGAGCTCCGAGCTGCGAGCTTTTCGGACAGCCCTATATTGTGGTGGTTGTGTGCGAAGAAGGTGCTAGAAAGATGAGGTTTTCATTTAAATTTAAGTGTAACATATACTTATTTCATATATATTATTTAATAGTTGATATCTAATAATTTATTCTACTATTTTAACTTAGGTTAGAAATACTAGGAGTGCACATAAAATTATAGGATTTTGACTAAAATGCCTGATGTGCGTGAATTAAATATATTTTTAAATGAGTTTTTCTTTACACAAATTTAGTTTTAAAAATGGTTTTTCACCTAGAAACTAACTACACACACAAAAGGGCAAGTGTACCCGTCGGGTGGTAATATAGCTAATCGGTAAGAACCGGATATCAATCCGTGGATGCGGTGTCTCGATACTAAACTTTTGCTACTTTAAAGCCTTTTCAAATGATTGGGTTGATTTTTCTAACTTAGCATGCAAATAAGTAAACTACTAAAAATTCTAACAAGGAACAATATCTAAGAAAGGGTTGCCTAAACTAAGTATCCACTAACTCACATGTGACAACAAAGGGGAAGGAGGTTGTGATGATGCAAGCTCTAAATTCAACTAAGTCCCCAATCAAGGCTTCCTAGTCTATAATTCTTAGGAAAACTAAAAATGAATTAACATTCTAATCACCTAAAAATTATTCTTTTAAGCTCACTTGCTAAGTTGGTGTTAATCTTTAATAATGAGTTATTTGTTTGTCAAAACTCCTAACTCTATAAATTAGGGAAAACTAATATGAAAAACACACTAATCACCCTAACTTGGTTTTAAGTAGTTGGCACTATCATCATGTTCTTGATATGAACCACAAGCATGGTCATGCTAGCTAACAATTTTGGCCTAAATCATCAAACCAACAAGAACACACACTATAGAATCCATATAAACATACTTTTAATCTTTCCAAATATAGATGCAAGAATTCATACACATTCTCAAATCATCATTCAATCACATTAGCAATTACCATTCCTAGTTTCATGCTATGAATCATACTAACAAGTTAACAAGATTCAATAATCATAACCTTTACATGCGCTTTCCAACACAACATGTAAATACTTATGAGCAAACATTCAAGAACAAGAACTTTAAGCATGTACAAGAACTCCAAGAACAAGATTAAATACCAACATGAAGATTAACAAGAACAATCATCACATCTACTTCCATGTTATCACATATTCATTAGCTTCAACAAAGTTTAGACAACTCAAATGTTTAGCCCATAAGGCTCATGACTACCAAATCAAGTGCAAATAAACATAAATTGTTCATGATGTAGTAAGCTAACCAAGTTAAAGACAAGATTAAAATGATGTTTGAGTAGATCTTCAAGTGATTAAGTCCTCTTCAAGGCTCCCTCTTGGCTCCAACAAGCTTCCAAGACCATATTCTTGAGAGAAAACGTCACCAAAATGCTCCCACTCCCTTGTAAATGAGCTAGGAACTCGTATTTAAACTCTAGGCATTTGGCACTACCATGCCACCTTTTGGCATGGTCGTGCTTGACAAGTGTCAGATCCACTTTCTCGAATGTTGACCAAGTTTGCTACCATTTTGGGAAAAATCGCGCTCAAAAGTTCCCGAGGTTGCACGACCGTGCCGGGTCATGGCGTGGTCGTGCGTGCCGATGGTGCTCGATAACAACTGAACCGATCTCGGAAACGAGCTGATCAGGGGGCTTAAATTGACCTGGCACGGTCGTGCCAGTGGTTGGCACTGTCGTGCGTCCCTTGATTTTGATGGTGCTGGTGCTGGATGCTAGTGTTGGCTGAGAGGGCCGATGTCGGAAGGCCTCGCACGGTCGTGCGAGTGTATGGCACGGTAGTGCCATATCTGGCAGTTTGCTGAAATGCATCATTTTCGCTCCATTTTGCTCCAAAAGCCTCCGTTTCAACACCGGGCCGAAGCCCGGACCTGTATTTTCACAAACAACTCAAATGAGTACCAAAATCAATGAAAATACAAAGAGTTTTCGCATAAATGGGGCGTATTTGACGTTTAAAAGATGTATAAATTTTTATACATCAAACATCCCCACACTTGAACTTTGCTTGTCCTCAAGCAAATTAAAATCAACGAAGCTCTCCAAATGGCAATCATCTCAACTAGCATTTCATAAGCACAAATAAATAACTCGGGCTATAGCAATCAAGGAGTGCTCAATATAAAGAAAGAACCGAAAAGAATGGTATGTAAAATATGTTTATGAGCAATGGTCCATCTTAGAAATCCCTACAAATTCACCAAGCATCCTCACAATGTTCACACACATTCGGCTAAATATAGGTGTACATACAATTTGTGGAGTATGTTTAGAACACTCGATGCCAAGACGATAACTATGCGATATCATAAGCTTGTGGAAGGATCAAATCTAATCACTCGGCAAAAATAAAGCATAAATCATGAGGTCTTGTTTGGGTTGTAACTTGGCTTGGGTTAAGGGTGTGGAAGTGGATTTTTAAAAGTGGCTAAAACGGTTGTAACCTGACGGCTCGACTAACTTGAAATACAAGAAGATAGCACTATACAACTAAATAATAACTAACCGAGAGCTAACCGACAAGTATTGTTTTTCACTCCCAAAATTGCTCTAACAAAGCCGATTGATAAGGCTTTTTCATCTATATTTCTTTGGGTTTTTTTTTATAACTCATGCTTTGGAGAGAACTAAGTATGTCTACTTAGATAAAAACTCTTGATCATGAGGGTACATAACAACGAAGAAGAAACTATACAAAACTACAAGTTAATCATCAACCGAACCGGGTTTCCAACCAAAAATGGGTTCAAAATATAAAAGGCTAATTTGGCTAAGTGGCTAATATTTTGTGGTTTAAAAGAAACGAACGGGAAAGGCTCAAATTGGTTTAACTAGGGGAATGGTTTAGGTAAGGGGATGAATAAAAATGGCTAAAATAAAAAGGTTTCCTAATGCCTCAATCACTTCTATGCTTGTATTCTTGCTTTGTGACCTCGAAATGCATACCTAACACAAGTTCTAAATCGCAAAAGTTATCCGGCTCACTCAATCTTTGCCCGTAAAAACATGAGCAAAAATAATCCTAAAGCTATAAGGCTCAAAAATAACTCACGGAAACGGGCGTATTGGGTAAATATGCAAGGCAAACAAGTAGGTCAATCGCTTGATTTCTCATGCTCAATTTTATACAAAAAAATGTTACTTGACGGTTTTCCTTACACGAGCGAACCCCTTTTTTGCGTTTACCCTTATTTATTTATCAAAAATTTTGGTGCTTATTTCGATACTTATGTTGATTTGATTAATATGCCACAAAAATTGTTAAAAGAGAGCTTTGCATCATTATTATTATTATTGTTGTTGTTGTTGTTGTTTTTATATATATATATATATATATATATATATATATATGACAACAAAACTCAAGCGATAGACCACCTCCCCACACTTGAATTGTACATCGCCCTCGATGTACAACAAAAAATTGAATAAGCAATGGAAATGCGAATTCAATACAAATAAAGGAAGGTAGGAACACGAAAACTCCCCTGAAACAAAAAGGATAGAATCGGAGCAATATGAAGTAAAAAGAAGCATCCACAACGAACTACCAAGCCATCCACCAAGCCAACATCTCATCGTTTATTCAAAAGAGTTTGAACCAACACTGCACATTTAGCAAACAAGATCAAATTCACAAGAATATTACCCAACCCATTTTCCCTTGCCTTTGTTTATTAATGTAACCACTACTAAAGCAATAAAAACTAACACCTACGACGGAGGGGTGTACGTACGACGGAAAATGGCACACCCATCAAACACGAAATGATGATAAAAATATGAGATGGAGAGTGGGACTAAAACCTTTCGCCGGATCCCGAAGGACCGGCATCGCTCCTGCGATCAAATCTGGATCTACGCGAAAAATGCGGCGGCGGCTGTGTGTATGGATGGTTGATTGAGTTCGCGATGTGCTGATGCGAACCAAACAACTAATCCATGCTGCGTCGGTTCTGCTCGTACATATCTTCCATGAAGTTACCCTACCTGTGTTGTTCCGCGCGTATCAGATCGACATCTCACCTCACCTCTTGCTGGCCTAATGTCAGCCCGTCCATGCGCCTCCAAAGATCCATCGATGACGGCTCATAAGGACCGTAGGTGCCATAAGCGCCATACTCATAACCTCCACCACCAAATCCACCATACACGTTCTCCCAGTTCGGACTATCAAACCCATGGCCCACCTGTCCAATCTGCAATTGGGGGCCTGCTCCTCTGGCGGCCCCCTCCTGTCCCTGAACTGGAATGTCGTGCATGTGCACGTCATGATCTCCACCATCACCACCCTCATCATCATCATCCGCCTCATCATCAACAAGCAGCGGGTCCCAAATCCTTCCCAACTTGTCCACAAGCTTTGGAACCCCGTCTACTTTGCGAATCAGGTGCATTGAGTTTAGCTGCTGCAGATCGAGAAGGCCATAGTCACAGGCTTCGGTCAAATTGTTTAAAGAAACTCGATAGTATTTGGGAAGTTTTGTAGCAAAGGCCCTTCCGCAAATGCGCGATGTGGGTGTCGAACCAACACCCCGAAAAATCGACTCTGCAACGCTGACGGCTAAGTTGCAATGTGAGCCGGAGATGATGCAGTAAAGGTGAAAAAGGTCACGGGGGGTGATATTTCCCGTGCTGTCACCCCGACCTCGAATGACGTGGAAGATAGCGCGCTCTATGACTCGGTGAAGCGGGTCAAGGATCCATGTTGCTTTGGCTTTCCGAGGGTCCCAAATCGGACCCGGCACAATGATTTGATCCCAAAAGGCGGCCATGTCTGTGCCTGGCTCCCAATCCTGTAAACTCCCATGAAATAGCTCAGAATCTATCTCATCTTCCGTATACAACCCCAACACCACAGCGAATCGGCTGATCGATTGGTGATGCCATTTCCTTCCCAATCGAAACATGACACCAACATTTTTGTCATAAACATCTGGGCATGGAAAGGTGAAACGGAACGATGCGAAAAATTCTATCACCAACTCTATATACTGCGGCTCTGCTATCTCAAAAAGGCGGGACCAAGGAGGTGTTATAAGATCATCAAACCGCTCGGTCTGTCCGATCAAGTCTAAATCAACCCTTTGTAATCTCCTCATGGGCTCAATTAGGTGCCGTCTAGCCCATAACCGCTCCACCTTCGGGATACAATACCCTTCCCTGGCATTGTTGGAGAACCGCAAGTAAGGGTGATCCATCTGCAAAATTGAGACAAGATTAATCAGCAGCCAAAACAAACAGACAAAAATTTCGGGACTGGACAATATGGCACGGTCGTGCCACCATATGGCACTACTGTGCGAGACCTGCAAGTCAGTGAGTTTATGAAGATTTTCTGGGAATTTTATGAAGTCTGGGTTTTTATTCCCCAGGAGCACGACCGTG
Organism: Helianthus tuberosus; assembly: GCA_030545235.1. NCBI lineage: Eukaryota > Viridiplantae > Streptophyta > Magnoliopsida > Asterales > Asteraceae > Helianthus > Helianthus tuberosus. The sequence continues at coordinate 46,837 of JARYGA010019088.1, forward strand.
CCATCCCACGGCACCCTCGTGCTCGGCCGTAAACGACTGTGGTTTGAATCAATTTTGCGAGAAGCATGGTAGTGCCGCCCAACGGCACCATCGTGCCAGACCGATAACCGGGAAGTGAGCTGAGCGATTTAATGAGAAGCACGACAGTGCCATATGTCGGCACCCTCGTGCTACTTGAAGATCTGGGCAGTATCCGACATAATTTTATGAAGAGCACGATCGTGCTGTCTGGAGGCACCCTCGTGCGACCTGGATTTCTGGAAAATTAATGAAGTTTTGAAGAATTGTTGAAGATCACGACCATGCTCTCTCGAAGCACGACCGTGCGTGACGGAATCCAGATAGCGAAAACGCTCAGAATGGCCCCGGAACCCCGATTTTTTCACACTTTTGCTTAGGGGTTTTGTAAATCGGTCCATTGTGATTCAAACCAACACAAAAAACACTAAAAATGGGCTTGAATCGGGTGATTTAGACCAAGCCCTAAAAACTTAAAGAAACTAACTATGAAGAACATGACATCAAAACACATGAAAATAACAAGAAAAGGGAAGGATTCGTACCTGGAATGATGTTGGAATGAAAGAATTTCTTGGAGGAAGCTAGGAGATGCAAGAATCCGTGAGTGCTTTGAAGTGGGTTCAATGGAGGAATGAGATGAGTTATGAAGAAAAAGATGATGGTGGTTGAGTTTTATTAAAGGGGCTCTATTATTGATCTGCAAAAGTTGTCTGGTGGTGCTAGATTTTGTTGGTAGTGCAGAATTTTCGAAATTTAATTCAAGTTTTTTTTTTTTTTTTTTTTTTGAGGATGTAGAAAATGGACATCTTTATAGACAAACTCCTTGAACCCGGGGCACTCA